>JAABKJ010005156.1:0-23408 GCA_011634705.1 Andricus grossulariae
TGAGTTTCAAATTAGAAATTCCTCATTCGGTTGCAACAATTTTCGTATACCATTAGAAGAATCTATTTATTGAAAAAACGATCTAAAAAAATTGTATAAGTCATCATTATTTAAATTAAGATGAATGAATGATTAATGAATTTTAGTTCGCTGTGATTTTATAATAAACATAATTTTTCTCTTTTAACCCCATTCTTTTCAACTAAAGTTATGAACATTTTTATAAAAAACAATGAATGATGAATCTTCAATAATAGACGTTCTATTATGTTTTTGGTATATTAGTCTTGTATTATTAATATTTTAACAAATATAAAATAGTTGTTTCTTTAACTTATTCGTTTAAATTGTTGACTAAATCACTATAAAACGTACAACTTAGTCTAGTATGCGTGTTCAGATTCGAAAATCTTTTTGTTGTAATCGCCCTAATACGCGCGCGCGTGTGTGTGTGTGTGTGCGTGCGTGTGTATGTGTGTATGTGTTCGTGAAATAGGTTTCGAAATACGAGCTTTTAAAAATATAAAAAATTTATGAACTTGTATGCAAAAAATTAGTAATCGCTACCGAAGTCGTGAGTTTGATCATTGTTACCATTGCGTTATTTCAACGTACCATACTTTTTCCCGTGCAATGCTTATGTTTATAAGAAGGAGGGGAAATATTTCGTCTGTTTAAAGCTATATAAGAAAGCTGAAAGATGTCTCAAAATCATTCTATTTTCAACATGGTATCCGCCAGAACTGTTTTCTTCCTAGTGTGTATTATTGCACTGTCTGAAATGGCCGCTTTCTTCGCCTTAGACAATTTAGTAGCCGATCCTGTCAAGCCTCCTGATAATCCTCATGTTCATGTGCCGAGGGTCCCGGCTTGCCCCATTAACGTTAAGAAATGTTGATACTTGTCAGCTTCTGGATTGCAGTGGTAAGTCAAAATTTTAATAATCTTTTATTTTTGAATATAATAACATTTCAGATGGAAATGAAACATATTAGTTTTATAAATTTGGTTTATGTAACGCAGGCATGATTTACGCATATTATCAGCGTCTTTTTAGTTCTGAAAGTAGCCGTTTACACAACAGGAGGAGCGAGAGCAAATCTGCACCAGCACAGTACAATAATGGGTCCATAATACTCCTAGGAGTATTATGGGCTCATAATCGTACTGCATGCATGCACATTCGCAGTCGCCCGTGTACGATTATGGCCGTGTCAACCTAGCCCCTAAGTTCAGACGTGATAAACTTATAAATCATACTTCTGTTACACAAAGTATCGTGTGCGCCAAGAAGGCAAACGTCTTTTTATCCTTTTGGGTACACAATATACTATTATTTTGACAGATATGCAACTTATCTGAGATGTTCAAAATGTTATTCCATCTTTCGATAAAATAAGTGTATAAGTTAACAAATTTCAAATTGGTACATTTTTAAATGTATATATGTAGTATATATATAATTCAAATGATATTATATATATATATGTATATATAAACCAGGTCACACTAAATCTAAAGGTATTAATTTGATATAACAAAATGGTGCAATAATTTAACAGTCTTTGGTTTCTTTATATTGCTACAGATTTTCGTATCAATTTAATTAAGCTGCTACACTTTTGATACCTCAGGATTTACTGTGAGTGTATTGTGCATGAAGATTATACGAGAAAATTTTTTTTTCAGAATGAATGACACCTTCATCATAAGACCTTTCACAAGTTGAATCAATTTAAGCTAATGAAGTGAAATGGAACTACCGACAAATAAAACTCTTTTTTATCATCGTACATTTAAATACCATGATTGTTAATTATTGTATTGGCAACTACTAATATAATTGCAATTGATCTAAGTAAATGCAGTCTGATTTTCTTTCCCTTTCTATTTCTATCGATAATATATAATTTCGTACATATATCTACAAGTTTCGTACCGAAATTTAAGTACAAATGTCCAAAGTCGGGGCTATTCATACCAGACATTTAGATTTTCAAGAACAATTTATACTAGATTTACAATGGTGTAGAAAACTAGATAGGATTTGTTTCACGAGGATGGAGTAGCAAAACAAATTTGTCACTAATTATAATTAAGCTCACGAGTTTATTTACTACCATACGTAAATAAGAAAGTTCATGTCATAAATTCGGGTGATATAAAATCAAATTCGGAACATAGATTATAAACCTACTAAAAAGACTTAGTGTGAAGCGGAATATAACAGTTATCAAATCATTATCACTTCAAAACTTCAAATCTAATTATTATGAATTTAACTCAGAAAAATGAAGGATTCTTTGAAATTAGAGGCAATTTTCATAGATTAGTCAGTGATACACTTCTCACTGATTAAAATTCACAGAGTTTTTTGTGTCATATTCCTGGACAATTATAAATTATAATAACTTGAAATTTATTAATTAACATCTAAGGGCTTGTGAATGAACATTTTTTACGAAAAGCGTTCTACGGAAATTCCGTGTTGAAATTTCATACGGAAATTCCGTGTGGCAATTTCATACGGAAATTCCATGTGGAAATTTCATACGGAAATTCTACAGAAATTTCAACAAACTAATTTTGGACTAAGTTTAACTTCCGGTCATCATCTGAGCTCTCCAGACGGTACACTGACGTTCCGACAATAAACGGTTGCAGTATCTAACAGGATAATCAAAAACATCTTCATACTCCAGACGTCGCAGCCTTGCACAGATAATCGGCAATACGCCCAGTACTAGCTAACAGCTGGCTTCAATATCGGGAAAGTACTATGCCGAAAGTATAAATATTTAAAAAACATGTTTAAAAATATGTTTCATGTTTTAAGAAAAAAATCCAAGTCTCATCTTTATGAGCAATTGTGAATGTTCAGAAAAATCACATTTCATTCTTCTCGCTGTAAAAATTATCGTGTCATCAATTATTTTTTTCAGTATCAGAACGTTTCTGGAAACGAGCGATTTCGATCGAGTACCGATAAATCTCGGTTTTGACGTTTCCAAAAGGCAATCATAACACGTGTGCATAATAAAAAGGCTTGCATTCTGAGAAGGTTATAAGGTTATAAGGTTATAATATTTAAAACAGTTTTGGTACAAATTCGGAATTTTTTTTAATGTTTACATATTTAATGAAACTTTGTTTAACATATTACATAGTTATCCTCAAATTTCAAGAAATTTGTCACCGAATTTTTTTCGTGGATGAAGGGTATTCAAACCATTTTTTAAATGTTATAATTTGTGTTTTACTATGTACCCTCTTAAGTTCTTAAATTTTACCTCTTCAATAGTCATAACCAAGGTTGTTATATTTATAAATATAATATAAATTAAATGTATCGAGTGTAACTAATCTTCATAACCTTCTCTGGAAAAAACCCTATTAATTTGTCTGCTGTTTCTCATTAAATTCTCCGATATAATAAATAACCCTCAAAATTATTAAGGTGTTGTTACATACTTCAGTAAACCTACGTAAGCGCACATTTAATTATGAGTCAATAAATTAACAATTTCGTTTATTCATACGTGAGATTTTGTTTTAAAATCAATATTATCCAAAACGTCAAGACCGAAATTGCTTGGATCTCGTCCGAAGTCGGGTGTTAAAATTGACCAAAAGATTATTATGAAATTCACATTTTTGAAATTATAAATAATACCCGGACGATATACAGTCGTATAATGATGAATGGATAAGGCATATGTGTCCTAAAACAATTCAATGATTTTTTATCAATTTTTTAATTAACTGCAGCATTTCGTACGCAGCAGATTGCCAGTAAAGAACGGTTGGTGTGCAGTACCGCGTCTGTGCCGTAGGCCAGTTCTGCGAATAATTAGAAGCCAATACTGGGACTCCGGCAATCTGTACTGGGCCAGTCATCTGGTTCTTACAGTACTTCAAGGTCCCTGGAGTATTTTCCTCGAAGGCACGTTATTGCACCTATGACCCAAATGTAAAAGCACATATATTTTTCAGTGAAGTCTGGTTTTTAAAGTACTTTAAGGTCCCTGAAGTGGGATCCTCGATGACGCGAGATTGCACCCATGCCCCAGGTATAAAGAACATATATTCTTCGGTGAATCTTGGGTCTTGCAGTGCTTTAAGATACGTGGAGTGGTTTCCCTGACATAAAAGCCAGACTTCCATGAAGAATAAGTGTTTTTTACATCTAGGGCTTTGGTTCAATCTCTTGTGCTCGTGGAACCCACTTCAGGAAACTTAATATACTGTTAAAACCAGACTTCCCTGAAGAAGATGTGTTTTTTAGAACTGGGGCATTGGCTGGATTTCGCGTCCTCGAGAAACCCTCTTCAGTGACCCTAAAGTATTGAAAAATCCAGCCTTCCCCGAAGAGGATGTGTTTTTTACACCTAGGGCATTGGTTCAATGTCGTTTCCCCGAAGAACTCACTCCGAGGACCTTAATGTGCTATAAAAACCAGACTTCCTTAAATAAGATGAGGTTTTTACACCTGGGGCATTGTCTGCATTTCGTGTCCTCCAGTAACCAACTCCAGGGACCTTTTACACCTGAAGGGACTTGATGTCGGGATTGATTGGGGATGAATGAGCTTTAAGACAGGGATGGATTTTACCTAAAAGTTCCTTTGAAACTTAAAACTCTCGAGGAACATGCAGTTTTCACAGTTGGTGCAAACGTGTGACGCCCGGAGAATGATTTCCGGAGGTAGATGTTGGTTTGCGCCACTAGTACAAACGTTAATTTCAAGACTACAAGGTTCTGCTTGACCGATCTGAAATGTAACTTCCACGAGGAAGGTGTTGTTGGCTTACCTGCTAGAAGAGTTAAGCCTCGGAACGTCATTGTATCGTCTGGTGGGCGCAACTGATCACCGGGAATCAAACTTAGTCCAAAATTAGTTTGTAGAATTTCCGTATGGAATTTCCACATGGAATTTCTGTAGAAAGCTTCCGTATAATTTTTTCACGCGGGAGTAATCTGTGAAGTCATGTATATGTGTAATGGTTGAAAATACAACCCCTAAATACTCTCTGGGTTCAAAAATAAATGTTTAAATTTGGCCCGTGTAACTTTTCAAATGCTTTTTAATAAAATTTATGTCTAATCAAAATAGAGCAAGAATTATAAAAGCAGGCATGTTTTTAGGTAATCTTTGAAAGATAACGTGAATAAGCTCTTTGATGCATCAAATACATATATTTCCTTAATTTAATAATACACATTGATTTTTCAATACAATTGTAAATTTTCTCGACTTGAGTTAATCATGATGTCTTCGTCGCTCAACTATATTAGCGGACGATTATTCATGCTTTCCATAATGAAGATTAGAGGAGGCTATTAAAGCCAGCGATTATACTGTAATTTCTTCTGATCAGATTCGGACAGTGGAAAATTCGTCATGTCCTTGATGCGTATTGCAACTGATGAACAAACAACTTAGTTATATTCCAATGATGAAATCCTTACATGTTACTTTTTGGTTTTGAAGACATCCGCTGTTCAATGGTATTAAAGATCAATTACCTGCTCTGAAATAATGAATACCTTTTATCAATGGGAGTAGTTTTTCTAAGCCGAATGAATATTTCATCCATTACAGCTAGTAAACTGAGAAAAAAGCATCATTTTCAAGCCGGAAGAAATCATTATTGTTCCATAGAATATTCATTTGAATCAATAGTATCTACTTTTGACCGAGCGCGAAAGTGCGTACTTTTGATTCAACAGCATTTTTTCTCAGTTTAATGGTGAAGTACTTGAGTCTGTAAGAATAAATCTAAATTAATCCATTTTAATACCTAAAATATGAAACGTGAGTGCCAACGTAACCTTAGGAATATCCCATTTACGTTCCGAGATATCCTAGGGAAATACTATAAGGAAATTTACGGGATATTCCATCAAGGCAAAAATTTCTATATAGTTGGGAACCAAAAATCTTTTATGATAATTTTCAATAAAAGTTTATAGAATTATGGTTAAAAGTTGAAAGGCCAATCACTCAAATACTTTGAAAGAAAAATATGCAGTACGGATTACAGTGCCTATAATTCCAACTCTGATTTTGGTAACTTAGTTTGACGAGTGAGCGAACACTCGTATCACAACGTCACATACTCATATATAGACCCATCAAACATCATAATTTCATCCCGTAGCTGTCAACCACAGAAATGCAATTTGTCTCAAATTAACTCATCCATGTGTGGAATCGAGAGCACACACATACTCGACTCTCGTATATAGGAAAAGTTGTGCAAACACGTACGGAACGAAATTTTCTAGTCCTGGAAATGGACAGTAGCAAGTAGGGGCACGTAAAAAAGGAGGTTAGGAAGGCGATGAAATTCAAATGCGCAAATGTAATTACAATTTACATGTTCTTAATCCACTTTTCAGCCGAGCGGGTAAAAACTGTAAAAACTAGATTTCTTTTTAAATTTATGACTATTTTTACAGCGTCCTACCTTGAAGCGAATATGTGTATTATTGTAATTTTCTAACTTTAGATTTAGCGCTTGCGAAATAAATGTTGAATAGCCAAGTACTGTTTCAACATAACTTTCAACTATGGACCGAATCTATTTCAAATCAGGCAGGTTCTACACTTGAAGTCGCAGAATACGTATTTTTCTCAAAAAACCCAAATGTATATTTCTTGCCAACTTTTTGTTGAATTTGTACTTTCATAAGGAAGATATGTTGTGAGATTTTCATGTGGGTTAAATAACTTTTGTGGTCAGGAGAATTTTTTTCACAGAATCGAATTTTATAATTTTTCTTGCAAACAACAACAGATACGAAAAAATTTTAAAATAAAAGTTTACACATCTACAAAAGTTCTATGAAAAATACCTCTTTCTCTTTTGTCAAATGTATATTATATTTATTTCTGTACCTCGGTCTGGGATTGCTTATTGAGATATTGCAAAATAAAGTATAAATTTTATTTATCATGATTAATTCAATATTTTTTTCTCAATTTGCATTAAATTTTATTTTCAGCTACCTTGGAAAATGTATCATTTCAATAAATGTATATCATTACAATTTATAATATGCATTTGTATTGAAACGTGCGTATTTTCATTGTCTTATTTTTATGATTGAAAAAAAGTGCGCATGCAAGAAAAAGAAAACAATTTTGTTATAAAATATTTTATTGCAACTTGTGTCGTTTTTCCACAAATTATATTTGTTTATTTTCAATGTTATCTTTTAAAATGTAAGCTAAAAATACGCATCCTAGCGTAAAGCGGTCTTCAGAAAATATGCAGATATAATTTAGGCGAAAAATTTTGTTAAATAAAATGTTATTGTACTTTGTGTCCTCTTCCCAAAAAGGTAATTTTTATGTTCATAATATATTTTTATAACAAGAGTTTATAACAAATTTGTAGATCTTTTTTGGTTAAACAACTTTTGTCTTTTCATTTTTTTTCATCTTTTATTTCGCTTTTCCAAAAGTTTATTTTTGTTATTTTTAATCTCGTTTTTTACGATTAAAATGAAATCTACACGTCCTATGAAAAAATTATTAATGGCAAACTTAAAGCTCTTGTTGGGTAAACAAATTTTGTTGATTTATTTTTTTCGTATCTTGTGTCGTTTGTCTAGAAATAAAACAATAAGTACGCATCCTATCAAAAAGTGACCTTCAACAAATTTTTAGATCTTTTTTTGATACATAATTTTTGTTGCTTCATCTTTTTTCGTATCTCGTATAGTTTGACCGCAAAACGGCATTTTTGATTTTTTACTATTTTTTGTTCGGTCAAAATTTGAATTTTCGATTATTCAAGAAAATTCAAAAAGTTGTTGTGCTAATTTTGTAGGGTGTTCAAAGTCTTACGTTTTTCTCTATTTGACATTTTTTCATATCGTGCGTTTTTTGTCTTAAAATTGTCATTTTTGTTTGTTTTTTGGAATTTTTTAAATGCTATAACTCCGGTAATTTGGTTTTAATGAAAAAAAGTCATTGAAATAAATTGTTCGTCTTTTTGAGTACTACTAATAACCATTCATAGAATTTCCAAATCTTGAAAAAAAGTGGTCCCAAAAATTTTGAAAATACGCTCACTTTTTGAATTTTTATCTCAAATGGCTGGTTAACGAGCTTGATTTTCATTTCAGAACACTTGAAGAGTATATCAAAGCCTAATCCAATCTGTCAGTTCTTTCGAAAGTCATCGTGCTCACAGACAGGCTTCCATAAATACATGCATACATGCATACATACATACAGATGCATTCGTGAAAACCTGTTTTTCAGGTTCAGGGGGTTTCAAAACGTCGACATTTGACAAAAACGGGGGGGAGGTGGGGTGAAATTTTACACAAATCTAATAACTTCTCTGATGAGAATGTAAAAATTCTCTCGACCTCAAAAATGGTTGGACTTGCATAAAGCTGATATATCTTGAAATTTTTAAATAAATATGAGTAAAAATAAAAAAGGTGGGGTTTTCCAGAAAATATTTTATATTTTTTTCTTTGAATGTTGAGAACATGAAAAAAATATATTGTCTGGAAACCCCCACCTTTTTTATTCTTCCCCATATTTTTTTTAATTTTCTGTTGATAGAAAACAGGCATACTATCAGCTTTATACAGGCAAAAACATTTTTGAGGTCAGGATCATTGATGTGGACAGTTTTATCTTAATATTTTTCCGTATCTTTCATTTTTTACAAGAAAAATGGAAAAATTCGATTTTATGAAGAAAAAAATTCTCCTGGACACAAAAGTTATTTAGCCGGCATGTAAAGCTCACAAAATATCTTCCTTGTAAGAGTATAAATTCAACGAAAAATTGGAAATAAATATAAGTATGGGTGTTTCGAGAAAAATACGTATTCTGCGACTTCAAGCGCAGAACCTGCCTGATTTGAAATGGATTCGATCAATAGTTTGAAGTTATGTTAAATCAGTACCCGGCTGTGTATCATTCAGGTTTAAAGAAAAAATCAGGTTTTTTTTAACAAACAGATTACAAAATTCAAACACGCATGACGTCGTAGCATATTCTTTTTACAAATCGGAAAAATATTTTGTCTAATTTTCTCTAAAAAGCAACATATTTCGTTCCCGAGAGATTCTGTAGCTTCAAGTGTAGAAACTGCCTGATTTTAAATTAATTATGTGTATGACATTCATGCTCAGTAGAAACAAAAAACCATCATGACATTTGATTCTTACTTCGATCATGTTTTAGGTCCAGAAAGTAGTGCTAAAATTACAATTGAAATTATATCTACATAATTGAAAAAAATGGGTCCTAAAACCGTTATTACAAATTTTACATTCTATTATACTTTATTTTATATAAATATATTGACGGGTCCAAATGACAAGGTTCGACCTCAGATATAAAATTTACAATATATGCATGTAACGAGATAAAATCGTGACACTTGAACAGGTCGATATATAAGATACACTAATTTATTTTTTAAACAGCTCTAGATTAAGGTTGTGTCAAAAAGAATATGGTAGATTTTTAAAAACAATTCCTGGAATTAAAAAAAATTTAAACACTCAAAAATATAATTGATTCAAATAATTAAATTCTAGAATTTTTCTTTTTAAGAAAAATGAGTTTAAATTTTGATGAGCATCATACACTTATAATTCTAATTTTTTATTTCTACGACCTTTTTCGCGTATCTTTAAAAATACATATTGCACAAGTAAAAATCAAAATTTAACCAGTAGAGAAAACATTTCCCATTTTTTAGCTGGTGAATCTTTAGAGAAACTTTATTACGGTCAGCAGGGGCTATTTGCTATACTTTTGGGTAAATAACTATATAACTACGTAACATTTTTCTTTTTATAGTATAGGACTTTTGTACATCTTATAGACAAGTTTCGTAGGGCATACAGTAAAATACGAGAAAAATAAAATTACGGAGTAATATCCTAAAGTCATAAAAGCGGTTATAGGTAATTATCTCGTTAAAAAATGTTAGTCAAATTTTCCCTGTTACAATGTCTTAATTTTACGAAATACGTTCTGAAGTTTTATGCTGTTGCATGTTTCGTAAAACTATTTGAGATTTTGGAAAATTATACAAAATGTAGGAAAATTCAGGTACGGGTTTCGTAAATTTAACACACAAAGCCCCAGGTTATATCAAAAACGTTGCAAACAGTTGACAATTACATTATGTGACAAATGAAAACTACCCATTGTGCAGCATTTTGATGCAATTTTCCAGCTGAATTTGATACATGGGTATATTGTGTGAAGATAAATTTCAAAAAACTCAGTTACTAATTTCATAATCTTCAATTACAATTACAGAATATTCTGATACACCTGTCTGGAAATTCCGAAATTTGTGACAAAAAAATCCTTCATTTCAAGGTAACAGAAGTTTTATGCCGTCACACGTGACAGAACATTTTCAAAAATTTCAGTCTAATTTCGTAATTTTATGATGAATTTCGGAAAATTCAATTACAATTCCTGAATCTAGGATAAGGTTACGTAAAAGTATAAAAAATTTCATACAATTTTCCATTACTCTTGTAACGTAATAACTTTGCACATTTTAGAGTATTTCTAATAGTGTTAATTACTTTTTTTCAAGTTCACTCTTTACAAATTATCTGATTTGAATTAATGAGGGCTCATTTTGTTCATTAAAAACATTTTCTGTTTTCTTCAAAGCGATCTTGAGAAATTTCCGTATGCTGAAACCTCTAAAACTTTGGTTAAATATTAAAAAAATAATAATAATTACGCATGAAAAATAAAATCTAATTAGTATTGCAGAACAATTAAATACTTGTGACTTTAAAATGCTAGACGAAAATATAAGCAAAAGTTTAAAATAATGTTTAGCATACACACGAATTTACATATATACCGCCAGAAGAATGGTATGTTTAAAAAAAATCGAAAAAACTATTAGAGAAGATTCTCTTGAAGCTACTTTTTTGAAAAGGCTTTCGCTCGTCATTAATCTGGACCAAAGGATGGGAGAAAAGTGTCCCAAGCTCCAGATCCTCGGAAAGATACTGGTCACAAATTTTCACAGACAAAGCTCTATTTCCGGTGATTTTCTTCTTCCTACGACCTAATTTGCATGCGCTGAAAACTGCGATAATTTTCGAATAACTTTGAAAGCCGGCTTCGAAAACTTGGCCTGTTTTTCTTCCAACTGTGGAAAAAGGCTCGCTCCGGTCTCCTACGGGTTTCCAACTTCCGCAAGTTTAAATCGAACTTTCAAACTGGCGTTCCATCCACATATAGCAAGCGAAAGGAAATTAAAATGAATTCGTAATATGTGAGAGTTAATATTATACGATATTAGAGAAACGAATTATTTGATTGTAGATGAAATGAAACTTGAAAATGAGTTTTCCATGGATATATAATTTGCTGAAGAAATGAAGAAAACCACATTTTTAATTTTTATTAGGAATAATTAAAAAAAATTAATTGCCCGCTAAATACAAAAATTTTAATTAATTTTTTTAAATCTTGTGAGTCACACTTACCCCGAGGGTTTATGGTATAATAATTTTTTAATTTGCTCAATCTGAACGTTATGAATTACAAATATTGCCCGGTCGTAAGAAAATGAATTCACTATCCAATATATATATCATATTTACAAACATATACTTTATTCCATCTAAGGCTTTTTCTTTTTGAACATCTGACATTTTTTTTTAAATCATACACTTTCTGTTACTAATCCACAAATATATTTTTGAATTATGTAAATTGGACAGTAAAATAATGTTCACTGTTGTTTTTGATTTAAGTTTAACCAATTTCACTTTTAAAAGATGAAATTTCTTCGAGCAGAAAAATTATGATTGTCATTTCTTATCAACTGACGTTGGCGAAAAGGTTAGCACCGAACTAGCTCGGTTTCTCTATACAAATATTATAGTCATTCGAAACAGAAAGAGTTATTGCTGAAACAGAAACAGGTGTAATGCCTACACTATACAGTATACAACACACACACACACATATATATTATATATATATAATTTCAAAAACAAATGGTTAAATACCCACCGCAGGGTCTCACTGGGAGCAACTGCCATCTAAAAATGACACTCGCGGAAAATAATAGGTGCAAGAGTAGGAATAGCAGTTCTAATGAGTGCAGTATAAACGAGCTTCCATCACAGCATTCCATTTATATTCAGGAAGACGATAGAGAATTCAAACTATGAGAAACAATCTTTTTGAATTACATTCGTTATAAAAGTTTAAATTTTAGTTCCAGCTGCTAAAAGAAAATACAAAAATATTATGGTATCCCAGGTCGCTGAAAATTTTCAGAATTATTATTTGAAATCAGGAGAAAAATATATAAAAAAGAGTATTTACAGTTATATAATGGATATTTAAAGAAGGACAAATTAAAACGCATTTTTCAGTAAACAGAAATATGAAGCGTTTTGTGCAGGAATTCAGAATGAAAAAACGAAGATTTTAAGAATGAAAAACGAAGATTTCAAGAATGAAAAAGAAAAATTAAACCCGCAATTCTCGTTTGACCCGATTTTCACAAATGAAAGAGTTTGTGGATAGGAGAGCCTTCAATCGCCATACTTTGACTGAAATTCTTTTATCCTCTGTAGTATACCTGGTTCAGTCAGATGAGCGTAAATCAGAAATTGTATGATAAATTATAACGTTGATGAAGAGAAGGAGCATCTTTAGCTTATTAAGAAATAATTTAAATATCCTTTTCATATTTTCGTGCCAAAACTGTTTTATTATAGAGAATTAACTTTATCTTGAAATTAAAAAATAAACACTTTATCACTAAAAATCGTGAAATCGAAATCTAACACATTTTTTTAGGTTGAAGTTGTTTATTTAACTAATTATTTGGATTTTCATGTTCTACCTCAAAAAGCAGGTAAAAGCTGCAATTATGTTTCAGTCCTAATGATCAATAACTGATGGTATTTTTCAAAATATTCTGTACCGCTCTATTTGATATGTATTTTTCAAAGAATAATGTCTGTCCTTGATCATTAGAGTTGGATAAAATTGCAGCTTTTTCTATAGCGAATGTAAAACAAATTCAAGTAAAAATTATCTAATAACCAAATTTAACCCTAGCGATTTTTTTCAAGTAAGCTTTAGTATCTCTTAAAAATTTAATTAAAAATAGCAACCAGTATATCTATCTCGATATTATAAAATACTTTGGAAATTACCTAGTTTTGAAGTGGACTGTACTTAGTGAATATCCTTAAAAGTACCACGTGGATAACACTATACAGTACTATACAAATTATTATTATTTTTTTTTTAATTCTTGTGTAAAAACCGAAATTTATCTCAACAGAACAGATTTTTTTTAATTGAACCAAATGAATAGGGCAGAGTGGACATTACTGGGCCGCTGTAGACAGTGGGTATCTGAAATTGTTTGATAAATAAGCAAAGCAATTTGTCTCAAACTACAGAGATAAATAAAATTCATGCGAAAACACTTCGTCCGAAAACTTGAACCATCTAAACCTATTATTAAAAAATAAAAACAAAAAAAAGACATAGATATGTCTCTCATAAATATGTCTATATATATGGATCGAGCAAGTGCTCTAATGAAAAAAATAATCTGCTATTTGAAAGCTTTAGATGACATTTCATGTTGTTTACTTGTTTATAACCAATAACCATTATAATTGAAAGAAGTGGAAATATGTATTATAACTACTGATAAAAATATCACTTCAGTAAACAGTTTGTGGTTTTTTATGAATTTTCATGAATCTAATAAATGTTTAAAAACTATATTAAAAAAGAAAGTTTTTGCAAAATGAAATTTTCAAAATAATTTGTTTCTTCTGTATATTTGAGTTCGAGTCACATTATTACATTGCAACCGCTAAGCAAGAGTAAGATCAATTTTTAAAATCCGCGCATTAAGTATTTCAAGTTGTGAAGTCAGCTGGCAAAATGTCTGCACGCTGAGGGCTAAGCAATAATACCAATAGCATGGGACGAAACTTTACTTTTTTTAATAACTTTGAAACCAATGATTTTTCACCATAAGTGTATATTGATATTATTTTTTGTTTTTAAAAAGGGTATGTAACCTGGGTATTACATTCATTTTTTTATATTATTACTATTAATATTACATAGTTCAACTATTTTGAATTTTTTCCTACAATTCCGTAAAAAATAAATTTATTTACAAGATACAAAAGAAAATGTGGTTCTGAAATCGTTGCATAATGGTTTAAAAGGTGCAAATCACTGATGATAGGAGACGTTAGAAATTAGAAGAATTTATTCTTCAGAAAAGCGTTAAATTTATCAAATTAAATAGAAAAAAATCCTGCTTATCACATCTGCATCACGTTTTAAAGTTTTTAAACGTTGTACTGAAGTATTTAAGTGTATGAATTTCGTCGAATTTGCATGTAATTACATCTTTGAAATTGACCCGCCCCACTGATGGCTACTCTCCCCAGTCTCCCTCACATGACTGAAAAGTCTTTCTTTAATAAGATTTAAAAAAATTACTCAGCATTATATTCAAATTGGTAATTTTGTATGTTTCAGGTGGATGACGCCGTCAACGAGCTAGAGGGAATCGACCTTTCCGATCCCGACCTGCACAAGGCGGCAACCAAAATCCAGGCTAGTTTCCGAGGACATAAGGTCCGCCAGGAAGTACCCATTGCTGGTACGGAAGAAAAAAAGTAAAAAGAGGAAGCAGCCAATAAGCAATTATGAATTTACCAAGGAACACAAGTAACCCGAGTGATCTTCAAAGGGCTACAAATTATAAGTTCCTTTTCATTTGTCGCTGAGCCTCTCAAAACCTACGATACTGTGTTCGATTCACCTTTTTCTTATACAAAGAAATGTCCTATCGCCTCATTACTTCAAATTTAAGCCTCCAAATAGTCCAATTCGACCAAAAACAATTAAAAACATAATTCAAAAATACAAAATTTCGTACAGTCGGGACTCAGCAATTTTATAACAATTATTATCTAAGGTTTCATCTGCGTAACAATTTCGGAACGTAGTAACATACCTGCTGTATTGTATTTATATTGTATAGCAGCATATAACTGTATTATAACTCTTATTTAACAAATTTACATGAGCATTATGTTACCCTGTTTCGTAACTGTCTTACAAATTAGTTACATAACTGTTATATAACATAGGTATGCAGAACTGGTACGAATTTAACTCAAATAACGAGCACACTTACAAACTGAAGCTAATAATTCAATTAATACATTTCCAACTATACTCAACTGTAATTATCATCCAAGCATTAGTTTGAAAAAACCGAGTACGTGAGACCACTGCTGTGATTGAAGATTATTTTAATTTATCTTCTATTTTTAGCTCTTATTTAAAGGTATGATTAATATTTAAGTCATTATCGATTGAAGAAAAGTATACATAATTTATTTCCGAACACTGTTTTACGTCACTTCGCTACGAAGCTCGAGCTGGTAAAAAGTCGACAGTAACAAAAGTTTTTCCTGCATTAAGCTTTCACAACGATCGTAAAAAATAGAGATAACGTGTAATCGTCCATTCGAGGATCTTACATTTTCTGTAACGCATCATGTAAAACGAACTAATCGATCAACCGTACTTTCAACAAGGGGATTACACCCATAAATTTAGTTTGCTCGTAAAAATGCCCATAATATTCAACTTTATTCAATTTTGAAAAATTTAAGGTGAAACAATGTAACGAAAAATTGCAAACACTGTCAGGGGGGGGGGGCAATAACTATAGTTAAGATTGTCGTACGGAAAGATTCATACAAATTAAAGGGGCAAGAAAAGAATATCCGAGTCACTATTCTGGGCTTTTAAAAACTTGCACTTTTAATTGTTTTTTTTTCTCGATTCAATTGTTTTCTTTCATATTTTATATATTTGCAATCTCAACATTTATTTTAAATTTAGGACATCGTTGTTATAATTGTTATTTCACAAGATATATAAAACTGTTAATTAATTTAATTTTATCTACTAATAATGAGTTTCATCGCTAGTATTATTTAAGAAATAAATATTACATTCGCGTAAAATGTATGCAAGCGTGCAAGGTGGGTCTGGGATGCAAGGTATGCCGATAGAATATTCTAAAGATGGGGAAACACTGATAATCATTTGAAAGTTCCACTCGTACCAATTTCCGTTTTTTGAAAACTATACAGTTCTATACTCACATCCTAGCAGATCTTGCCCTAAACTATTGAAAATAATAAAAACTGGAAATAAGTAATGAAATGTAAAACTTTCGAACAAAAAACAAAGTATTTCGTAAATTATGCATATACACATTTCAGTAAAAACTAAACGATATTTGCTGAAGTACCCAAGCTAGCAGCGCATGCTAATAAAAGACACTTTTAATCGATAGATATCTATGTACCAAAGCATTATCGTATTAATGATATTATAATAAAGAGTTCATTCCGCCGTATTAATGACGATTTATTTTTTAATGATGACGAAAATATATATATATACATATATTTTTTGCGTTAGATTCTACAAAGTGTTGTAAACACGTAAAGGAAAACGCTTGATGACAAAATAATTAGAGCGCGAGAATCGCGTATTGCAAAAGCAACTGTCGTATATTATTATAAATTTGTGATGCCGCCCAGAGAAAAATATCGTGTCTTTCTATTCTGACTAGTCAATTCAACTTAAGTCATTTTTTAGTAAAAGGCACGTTGTTTTTAGCAGGCTTAAAAACTATGTACAATACTCATTACCTGATTGATTTTTTTTTCATTTCTAATCCCCATCAGAGCTGAGCTCCAAAACGAAATGATCTTCCTTACGGTATTTTGTTTTAGTCTGTATAATTCTTTAACTAAAATCCAATTTTTCTTTTAAGCTTCAGCTTTGATGGAAACTGAAGAACAATTCTGTTTGTAAAAATGGTATAAGGACGAGGAGCACATCAAAATCGAAGGTGTGAATGTAAGAAAAATAGTTGAGCTATTGCAAAGAATTGGAAAGCGAATGCATTTGAAAGTTTTATCAGGAAGGCGAGTGCTTTTAGCTGAAAGTTTTCAGGAAGTTGCCACATCCTTGATTTATTGTTCCTTCGTCCTCGAGGAATGCGGCGAGTGAGATGAAGTTTAGCACTAGCCGCATCGGCCATTAAAGTGAGAATCTTGCTTTAGTTATTGTTGCTTTATTACCCCTTATTAATTTTATAGTTGTCTGTAATATAGTAGATTAGGCGCGTCTCAACATAACTTTCGAGATTTATTATCTTCTATACGTGTACTTCTACATTTTTTATACTGTTCTACACCCTTCCAGAAATGAGCATTGTAAATCCAAGTATAGCCTATGGTAAACAATGACCAAAACGCTGATGACCAAAAGTTTAATATATGACTCTGATTCAATTTCATCTCTAAACGTCACCAGGATAACAAATATAAAATCACTAAAATATGCAAAATCTAAAATAGAACAGGAATTTTTAACTTATCAAGTTCTCGCATTTTTTGTTATATTTACAATGAAATATTCAAGATCAAGAAAAAAATTTTAGAGACTTAAAAACAAAGAACATACTTGCACGCAAAGTAGGAACACGCACGAAAGGTAAAAGTAGAAGTTCCAATAAATTATGGTAGTAAAATAAACGAAAAGTAAAATATTTCACTCAATTCTGTGAATACGCTTTACACTTTTACTCGGGGATAGAACTGATCATGACTTCTATCATTGGTGGAAATTGTACTTCCACTCCAGTACTGGCAAAAACCCTGCTAATGAAAACTATGTTCTTTACTAGCTGATTACTGGCCAACAACTAGCGCGGTATTATAAAATACTACTGGTACTGGTGACTGGTCACTTATTGTCCAGTAGTGGGCCAGTACGGAAAATACTTATCATCAGTACTGACGCAGTACAGTTCCAGCTGCAAATTTCCACCTAGACAAAAATCAGACACGCAAAATAAAGTTACTCTAATACACTTTACAGCCTATAGATTTGATATAGGTTTAAATTTAATGGTAAGCTTTTAGGAGATTCTCGTGTTATCGTAAAAAGTGCCCGTATCGTGAAAAGTGCCCGTACCGCGGAAAGTGTCTGCTTGTGAGATAATTCTGAAAAAATAAAGATTGAACCCGAAAATATTTTTGAATCAATTTTTTTTTAACCGTAAATATATTATCTGCTAAATTGATCATTTTCGTAAAAATTATTTTAAGTATTTCATAAATATAGTATAAATTTCAAAAGAGTTGATTTTGCTCTTAGACTTCTTGTCTTATGAGACTTGATTCATAAAGCAGAAAAATACAGGAAACACCCAAATTTGTTTGGCGATTCGAAAGCATCGTACAAAATTTTGGACTGCACCATTCATCTTCAAGATATAGGTATTTTTCATTGATCGCATCCAATGTTGTATTCCAGACCAGGTGCAAAGATGTACGTGATGCGCAAATTTTTGAATATATTTCCTAGCAAAAATGGCCTACTTTGTGGCTAGACTTTGGTAGGAATCAAGTTCGGAGTTGACGTTTTCGAGAAAGGTTATGAATAAAAAAGTCGACCTGAAAATTGTATTTCCCACACGTTATCCCCATACCTAAAAAATTACAGATGACAAAAAATATCAAATTTATATAGTTTCGGTATTTCAAGGCTTTTACAGTTATGTTTATTATTACTTTATTTTAGGAATTAAAAACGTAGTCGGTCTTTTTCTAAATATAGGTAACTATCTTTTCTACAAAAATCTGTATAACCTTTTAATTATATTCCTTTAAACACGGTTGAGTTAAATATTATTCCCACAAAAGACTTTTTTCCCTTAATTTACAAATTATTAAACTATGATCAATGATACCAAAAGATCGAAATTATTCTATAAATATTTATAATACTTTATTAACGACTGACATTTTCCTCGGTATGACTGCGATTACAAGGGATAGATAACACTAGAAGAATAACTGTATTAAATTATTGTAATATTCCATCGAGCAGTATCATGTATATGTACTCTATTTGTTTAAAATAAATAACCACTAAGTGTAACCAAGTATTCATCATTTCGAAGAGTTTTAAAATTCTAGGAAATTTAAGATCGGAAAATATTCTTCAGCTTATTTTTTATGTTTTATTATTTATTTTTTACAATAAACTTCAGAGGTACGATAAATAATCATTATTTATACAGTTTTAATAAATTTTTTTCTCATATTAAATTCTATTAAAAAACCACGCCATACAGTACCACCAAAATTCAGCCATTTAAAAAATGTTTTAAAAATATTATATTAAAAGTTGAAAAACAATAAAAAAATTCTTTGGCTAATATAACATGAGAGTGACAAGGCATTTTTGATCAGAGTGCAAAAATGTATTTGGTTTGCTGGCAAAATGTTAAAAATGTTAAATTCTGCTCAGTTTCCCACATTTCTGTTAAGTAATACAATTTTTGTCTAAATACTCAAGTTAAAGTACTTGTACTAAAAAAGTTTTTGGCAAAGTTTCCAAATTCTATATGAGTTTTTTTATACAAAAGTCTAGAAATAAATTTATAATCAAAAATCACAAATAAGTAATATTATGAAAATATTAAAAATTAAATTTTCGTAAAATTTATAGAATTTATGCCGTGTCGTGCTTAAAATTAAATAAAAATACTATCATGCATAAAAAATAGAGAGTTTGGATGAACAAGAAAATAAATCACGAAAACCCAATTTTAATCATATTTACCATTTTTAAAACGACTTTTTTTCAGGTATATCAAAAATATGTTTCTATGCATCTGTCAATTTTTAATTTTCATACCTGGGTTTGATCTTAGAGGATAAAATAAGCTTTCAGTGATCTTCATTGAAACTCTCACGAACAATAGTTTGAGAAAATATGAATTTGTTAATTAAGGGTGCGTCCTCGCTGAATACGCGACTTATGTAACTATTTGTAACTTTTAGGGTAACTTCGTTACTATTTTAAAAAGTAACTTGTAACGTAACTTAGTTACGATTTTTTCAGTAACTCGGAACTCTAAGTTTCGCTACTGTGAAATTACCTTAAAGTTACTTTGTGCTTTGTGTATATATCTCCTATTAAGAGAGATTTACATTTCATTTATGGGTAGAAAATTAATGTCTATTGGTTGAGGATTCAGCAATTTTGTTGAAAATTCGTCTTTTTTGGGTGAATTCAACAGCGAGTGATTTCAAATGAAAATATTTTTTGGTAGAAATAATATCAACTATTATATTTTTCGTTCAGAATTCATCTATTTTTCTGAAAATTAAACTATTTGGTTGAAAATTCATGTATTTCGCTAAAAATTCAACTATTGTGGTAGAAAGTTCAACTAGTTGGTTCAACTAGTTAGTTGAGCTATTTTTTCGAAAAATCGTTTTTTCTGGTTGAAAATTTAACCACGCGCTCGATCATTTACATTCCCCTCATTTTTGCATAGGACTTTTAAAATTAAAGGTCAAACCATCGACAAACGAAATTTAGTGATTTTGAATTGTCTTTTGTTAAAGCTCCTTCGGCTTTAACGAACAGATTCTCAGCACGTGTCTTGTGAGAAAAAAAGGTTGAAAGCAAATTTTCAGGTCTAATTTTAGAACAATTTTGTTATTAAACATTTTATTGTATCTTGTGTCTTTTTTTCAAAAATTTAATTTGTTTATTTGTAATGTCATTTTTCACGATTAAAACAAAAACTAAGCGTCTTATCAAAAAATGATTAGTAACAAATTTGTAGATCTTTTTTGAGTGAACAACTTTTGTCCATTAATTTTTTTCGTAGCTTGTGTCCTTTGACCAAAAATAACATTTTTTTACTTTTAATGTTTTTTACAAATAAAACAAAAACGAAGCATCAAATCAAAAAGTGATTGATAACGAATTTGTAGATATTTTTCAGGTGCATAATTTTTGTTGATTCATCTTCTTTTGTATCTTCCATAGTTTGACCGAAAAACAGAATTTTTCATTACTTTTTGTGCGGTCAAAATTCAAATTTTTCAAGAAAATTCAAAAAGTTGTTATGATAATCTTGTTGGGCTTCCAAAAAGCAAAGTTTTTCTTTTCTTGACTTTTTTTCATATCGTGCATTGTTTGGCTAAAAACTTTCATTTTCGTTTGTTTTTTCGAATTTGGAAAATGACATAACTCTGATAATTTTCATTTATAAGGAGAAGTCGTAGGGATAAACTGTTCGAGCTTTTGAGTACTATAAATAGCCGTACATAGAATTTTGAAATCTTAAAAAAAATGTTCCGAACCATTTTGAAAATGCTCTCACTTTTCAAATTTTTATCCAAAATAGCTGGATAACGAACTTGTTCTTTTCTTTTAGGCCTTCAAAAAGTGTGCCAAAGCTCAATCTAATCTGACTCGTAAAAACCTTTTTTTCTGACTCAATGGGTCTCAAGACGTGGAGCTTTGATGAAAACCGACTAAGTCAAATTTTACATAAATACAATAGCTTCTCATTAGGATGAGAATGTAAAAATCATTTATAACGGCTGCTGAAAATGAATTCAATGTAACAAGTTATTTTGGCGATCCTGCCGAACAATGCAGAAAAACAAAACCCGTTTGAAATCTGATACTGCAGGATATTCCGAGTGACATGTCTATTACTCAATTTGAATTTTATTCTAAATATACATTGTTGACACTTGCCAAAATATATTGTGTATTTTTTATTTACTCTAACTAATACTAATTTCTTTTTAAATTAAGTTTTTATGAATTAGCATCTCATTTATTTAGATTTTGAAATTATAAAATTAAGGAAGTGAAAAAAGTAACTTTTTAGGTAACCTGAAGTTACTTTATCTAATAATTTAACTAGTTACAGTTACAAGTAACGTAACTGTAACGAGTTACCTTTTTTCGCTAAGTAACTTTACTGTAATTAATTAATCAAAAAATAGTAACTTACCCAACACTGATTAATATTTTAACAAATTAACATGAGTATATTTATTATCATTAAATATTATTTGTTACTTTTAATTCGATCTTGAATTCGACAAAAGTAACCCGTGTGGAAAATTTTCGTGGCAGTCTTGAATAATGCTAAAGCCAGTACAATTTTTCTCAAGCCTGTCTATTCATGCAATACTAGCCTGGCGCTACACTGGCGCTGTCTAGTCTCGCTTCGTGTTTGAATCAAACATTTCTGCTGTCTAGTCCCAGTCTCGGCGCTATCTAGGAGTTCGTTACGAATTTGAATATATAAAAATTGTCCAGATTTTAACTAGTTTCTAGATAGAATCACGGTTCGGACTTGAACAAAAATTACAGAGGTGAATTCAGAAAATAATCATTTTAGAATAAAAGATTTAGGAAATTACAAAACACAATTGCACAAATACTCAAGCAATAATTATCTGTACACTATTACATATTTAAGGTAGTAAACAATAATTATTAAAGATGATCGAAATCTTAATTCAAGAACTGTATTCTTAAGAACAATTTTTTTAAGATTGTTTAAAAAAAATTTTTTTAAATTGAATTATATATTAAAGTTATAGTAAAGTTATAATAAATTTATATTGAATTTATGATCATTTTAATAATTATGTATAATGCTATGTATAATATTAATGATATTTTCCAGAAAATCAAATATAATTATAAATGATTTATTTAACTTATTTTAGTTATTTATTTGATGCGACTTGTTGCGTAAATGATAATTAAGCCTAACGTATTTATTCTTTGAAATAATAAACAATCATTATTTCGTAGCTTAATCGCAAGTAAAATCATACAAACTTTTATTTTTTTCAATGATTTTTTCACACATCAAGCACTTTTAATGTTTAGAAAATTGTCCATGTTTTATTGAAATAAATATTAGGATGTAATAAATTGGAATTCATATCCATCAAAAATAAAAAAAATTTAACATTTAGATGGCCGAGGTGTTAAGGCGACGGAACAAAGTTACAAGAATATAATAAGAAATTACATCAGAAGTTCGACACCCGGCGTATATACAAGAGATTTGTGGAAACTCATTTCTTCATTTTTTTTTCTATACAAGAACTTCTTTTATATTTTTAATTAAATGCAAAATTCATATATTGGACATTTATGGCATAAAAAAGAATTATATGATTTACTTATTAATCATTTTTTATCAAAATAGCCGATCAGCCTGTGGCGCGCCAGTGTCGACTCAAGGCGGACTAGACAGAAACGGTACAGCGCCACGAAATTTTTTCACACATGCCTTTTTGCATCACACTTCTGCCTCTATCTCTCGCACTGCGAAATTCTTCTGGATACCTCTGTGGCGACACTATCCAGCGCGAGCATAAGGTCACTCATGTATTTTATATGGATGACCTGAAGATCTATGCCTCTGGTAAAGGCAAACTTC
>JAABKJ010005157.1:0-23408 GCA_011634705.1 Andricus grossulariae
CAAAGGGTCCAAAATAAATGTCTCAGAATGGTCCTTAATGCGAAACCTTGAACCAAAACTAAATTTTTACACAATAAACTCAATATTCCATTGATTGATAGACAAATATCAAAGCTAACCAAAGATTTCTTTGATAACCAATTATCGAAACTCACGATTTTGCAAAATACTGGTAGATTGCGCTACCAAGACGCACCCTTTAAAATTAAATATAAACTATTTCAACACCTGTTACAGTCATAATTATATCAAATCCACTCGTAGCTGGCCTAACAGCACTAGGAATTAGCCTGTAAGATTGTATATAGTGTAAATAATCTAAATAGTTGCTTATATTTAATACATATATTAAACAGGTTTTTATGCAATTTTTTCCTGAGCACAAAAATTATAATTTACGCTACGAAATAGACAAAGAAAATCAGTAACGCAAACAATAAAATATGTATCAACAAATTAGGAATGGATATCGATGTTATAAGATAGGAGTCCTAAAAATGTTATATGTACCATCGTTTGAATGTATAATAATTTATTAACAATAAAGATATTTTTTAATTAAATTGAAAAAAAACCTCAGCTTCACGTCAGCCCTGAAGAAGTGAACTGCAATGTCCACAAAGCGTCGGCAAAATTCGTAGATTTTTGTACACAATTGAAACCCGAAACACCTACTTTTATTACATTGAGAATCAATTTATATCTATGAAAGGATGAAATAAATTTACCACATTTAGAAGATCCTGAAAATTGAAAATTATTTAACAAAAGAGGTGTTAAAAATGATTGTAAACGAACATTAATCATTCTATTTTGGATTCCTGGTCGAAATTTTGAAATGATTCATCCAATAGCTTAAGAATTTAAAAATAAAAACAAAACTATAAAGTATAATTAAAGGAAAATAATTCAAAAGTTTCTAAAAAAACCCTAACACCTAACTGTTGGGTTACTTTATTTAAGTAATTTGATTTTCATTTGAAATAGTAGAGAAAAAAGTGTTTTTTTTTCAGATATCTGCTTAATTATAAGTAAAACTAATCTCTTTTGCCTCTGAAAAATATTATCAAAAATTATTGAGCTGAAACTTTTTAATTTTTACAAATCTATAGAAATTGAGAATATTTCATCGCTAATATGCTAAAATATATAATTTTTAAAAGAGTATAGTGCATTAACTTTATACGCTATATTGCATGTATTTTTAAAAATTTGACCTTTGGTATGTTTAAGGAAATATGCAATTCCCTTTTGATATTGTGATTTGAGAAATGCATTTTGACTAAATTTGGCTACTTGGTTTCTATGTTATGTTTCTTGAACTGACAAAATTAGATTTTTTATTTTAAATTGCTGGAGACCAATGTCTTATTGGTTATTATTATTATTTAAGCCAGTTAACATAGTATTTAGATATAACCCCGCATTTCTCGTAATCCTGAAGTTAAAAATTTTTTTTAAACGGCAGAAAAATGAAAACTTCGTCCAATCACGAAGACGGATTTCCCGTCAGTTTCGAGATAGTTTCGAGATATTAATCGAAATTGGCGACATGCACTTTTTAATAATTGCATTGTTGGATTATACAAAATTACTATTCTTTAGCTTACATTATTTTTAACAAAGTTAAATATGTTAAGTTTCGACAATGTTCTGGGGTTTAGTAAGTCTCAGAAGCTATTTTGATAGATCATTTTTTTCCACGAAAAACGTAATGTCTATTTTTTTACTTAAATCATTTATAACAAAGCTAGGTAAATGTTGAATGTTTACAATATTTTGCAGAACAATAAGTCTGATAAGCTATTACGATACATATAAGATTAAAATGGATTTTTTTCCGAAAAAATGGTCCATCTGCTTACAAAATTTGTTTATACCGATAAAATTGTACAATAAACAAGATATTTGGCTTTTTTGTACGCTCAGGTTGTAATTGAAGTTGATCGCCAATATATCTAAGAGTTAAGAGCTCAGAAAACAAAATTTCATAATATTTAATTTTTTTGTTCATTTTTTTAAAATAGTCTAAAAAGTTGAGAGCTTGAAAATAAAAATACATGATTCATTCAATGTCTCAAGTACAAATTAATTACTTTGGTTTTAACAAAAATGCTCATATATTATTTACTCTAACAATCGTAGAAGAATATAAAGAATACGTCGTGTAAATTGCATCCAAAAATTCCAAGAATTGGCTGAATTACAACGAGTGGAATTCAAAAAATAACAAAAAAATTGCTTTTCCATAAAACGATTTTTTTAGTTTACTTCGAAAATGGCAAAAGCTACAACTTTTTGTTTAAAGAAAAAAGATGCTGAATTAAATTTTATAGAAGAATATGTACTTTTATGATTAAAATTCAAAACTTGTTTTAAAAGTTTCTCGAGGCCAACACCGTTCAGCAATAAAGATTCGGATTTCTAGTTTTCAATTAATGTATTCGAAAATCTCTTTATCAATCTCTTTATCTTTTCATGGAGATTGATCAAGAGACTTGCGAGTGCTAAAGAAAACGATTGTTTTCGCAGCTTTCCTCGCATCCATGCTTCGGATTAACATTGAATGCAACTTCGATGAAGCGAGACACTTATGGCGTCACCCACAATTATTGTGCCCGATGGAAATCGGTTCAAGGTGTCGATTCTGTATGAGGCCTCACGAAAAAAATCGATTCGCCCAGAAGCGGAACCTTTCAAAACCTTTCTGATCTTTTTTTGTTGCCTGGATACTTTTATTTAATAATTGTCATTCTTAAAGATAAAGAAAGTGATTTTGCTTCTCATTTTTTTTAAGTTCGCGATGTAATAATAATATGGTAATAATTGTCCAATCATCGATCAAATTAACAAAATCAGCAGTTGAGAAAAGCACGGTGACAAAAAATTTACAACAGCACGTGATAAAAATTGTTCGGTAACGTTTGTAAACATTCTTTAATGTTAACAAGTTCATTCATTTTACAATAAACTCTTTAAAATTTACAAAAAGGTCTAACATAACTGGCAAATAATTTTATTTCAGCCTGCGAGCTTCTCAAAAAACAATTTACTTGTATATTAGGATGATCCAAAATTTTTTTCTTCGAATTTTCATGCATACAGATCCTAAATTTGTTCTAATGACAACAAAATTAATTAAGTTCTCCATGAAGTTTAACACGTGTTTCCCATAAAAAGGACGATTTTGTACATTTTATTCAGAATCATCAATATTAGCACAGAAAAAAGCAGAAGTGAATTTTTGTTGCGGATAATTTTCAAGTAGATGAAATTGAATTTTTTCGCATCGAAACAAAACAAGATTCAATAGAGTTGACGTGGTAACCATTTTCCATGTGGTGGGTAAATTTTAACACGTGAAGGTAATTTTTGTTGCAGATAAAGATTGCTCCGTAATCGCTGTAAAGATTAAATTTTGTTTTTTCTGTGAGGTGAATCGAGTTGACACTCAAAATTTCTCTTCGCAATTAGCCATACAATACGAATCGAAAATTTCTTTTTAAATATCACCCCCCCCCCCCCAAAAAAAAAAAGTCTGTTATATAGAATCCCAAACACCATACAAATGAATTGTTTAAAGAATTAATTTTTTTTATAGCAGTTTTTTCTTAGAGTAGAGCTGGAAACTCACTCATAGAATAATGCTAGAAAGTTGCAGGTTTTTCTAAAATTTTCCACTTTTGGAACCTTTTTTCAATTAGAGTGAGATAATAATTAATTCAAGTAACAAAAAAAATTGTTTTCAAAAATTTGTTTTAAATTATTATTTTCATTGAATTATGTTAAAAAGTATAATTGTTTTAAAAAATTATTATCGTTTTTAACTATCTTCTCCTATAGTAATGCTAGATATTTGTGTATTTTTTTTTAAGTTTTCCACTGTTTATCAACTTTTTACTCAGAGCGAGGTAATACTTAATTATATTTAATAAACATAATTCTTTTAACAAACTAGTATTGTTTATAACTATCTTCTCCTATATTAATACTAGATAGTTGCGGTCTTTTCTAAAATTTTCCACCTTTTATCAACTTTTCACTTAGATCGAGGTAATAAATAATTGAATTTAATAAACAGAATTGTTTAAACAATTATTATTGTTTATATCGATTTTCTCTTAGAATAGAGTTCGACAGTCGCGGTGTTTTCGATTTTTTCCATTTGTTTTCAACTCTTCAGTTAAAGCGAGGCAAGAATCCATTAAATTTAATAAAATTAATTGTTTAAATTATTATTTATCATTATTTTTAATAATATTCTCCTGGAATAATGCTCTCAATAACTACTTTCAAGGAAAATTTACGTTCAATATGATCCACTTAGAAAATTTGAAGAATATTGCAAATAACACTTTTATTTCAGAAAAATATACTCACAAAAATAGAATAATTAAAAAAAAAATGATTCTCTCTAATGTTCATTTATTACTTGTTCATAACTATAAAGCCAAAGCAAAGTACAAAATTTCCGAAAACCCCGCAACTTTGTAACAATTATCTGGGAAATGAGAGTTATAAACAATAATAAATTGCTTAGACAATTATGTTTTTGAACTTGCATTAATTATTACCTCACTGAGTGAAAAGTGGACAGAAAGTAAAGAATGTCTGAGAAAACCGCAACTATCTAGCATTAATATAGAAGACGATAGTTATAAATAATAAGAATTTGTTTAAACAATTACGTTTGCTAAATTGCATTAATTATTACCTCACTCTAGGTGAAAAGTAGACAAAAAGTTGAAAAATACAGAGAAAACTGCAACTTTCTAACATTATTCAAACAGAATATTATTTGAAATAATAATAAATTGTTTAAACCATTATTTTTGTTAACTTGAAATAATTATTTCCTCGCAATAATTGAAAAGTGGACAAGGAGTAGAAAATTTTATAAAAAACTGCAAATTTCCAGCATTACTATGAGAGAATTTTATTATAAATAATAATAAATTATTTGAACAATTATTTCTGTTAAATTTAATTAACTACTGCCTCGCTCTAACTGATATGGTGAAAATAAGATGCAAAATTTGGAAAAACCCACGACTTTCTAGCTCTATTCTAAGAGAAAAATTCTAAAAACAATAATAACTTGTTTAAAATTATTTCTAAGCATCTAATTATCAGCCGAAAGTAGTTTTTCATATATTAAAAACTTTTTTCATTTAAAAAATCATAATTAGCGCCAAAATATCTCAAAACGAATTTTTCACTTATGGGGTTTTTTTGGGACCTTATAAAACAGACTTATGGGGGTGATATATAAAAATTAATTATTTATTTGTATTGCTGATCTAATTTTTAAGAGAAATATTGAGTTTTAATTCGATTTACCTAATACTGACGATTCTGAATAAAATTTAGAAAAACGCCTTTTTTATTATGGGAAATACGTGTTAAACTTCATGAGGCCTGCGGAACCTTTAACTATAATTTTTACATTCTCATCTCAATGAGAAGGTACTGCTTTTGTGCGAAAAATGACTTTCACGGATTCCATCAAATGTCGACGTTTTGAGGCAGTCAGAAAAAATAGCTTCTATATCGGTGTCTGTCTGTCGTCGTTGTAAAACTATGCAAGGTACAGAAAAAAATTAATTTACAAAAATTGTTTACCCAAAAAGGAGCTACAAATGTGTTATTAATAATTTTTCCATAAGATGCGTAGCTTTTGTTTTGTTCGTAAAAAAACAACATTAAAAATTTTAAAATTAAATTTTTGGACAAACGACACAAGCTATGAAAAATATGAATAGACAAAAGTTGCTTTCCGAAAAAGAGTGAAAACTCATCCAAATTTGTCATCAATAATTTCTTTATGTGACGCGTAGTTTTTGTTTTAATCGTAAAAAATAAGATTAAAAATTAAAACATTAAATTTTTGGAAAAACGACACAAGAGAGGAAAAAAATGAAAAGACAAAAGTTGTTGAACCAAAAAATATCTACAAATTTGTTATAAACTCTTGTTATAAAAATATATTAAAAATAACAAAATTAACTTTTTGGAAGGAGGACACAAGCTAAAATAACATTTTATTTAAGAAAATTTGTCACCTAAATTATATACTACAAATTTGCTCAGAACCACTTCACGCTATGATGCGTATTTTTAGTTTAAATCATAAAAAATATTTGAGTGCATGACAATTTTTCAATACATTGTTAGACCACCCTATTTTATATAGTGACTAAACATTTTTATAGATTTTTCAAATACGCTCGCGTTTTGCTATTTGCTGTAAAAATATATAAACCTAAATGTTTTTAACTGTTCAATGCTAAAAAGGATCCCGCTCCAAATTTATATAAAATGACTTCTAGTCGAAATGTCCAATTATATATTTTTTTACAATTTGTATACAGGATGTTTCGGAGTTATTTTAACATCCCTTAAACATTTATGCAAAGAAATCGACATTTGCTGAAAACCAAAACAACGGTATATTTTTTTTATTAAACTATTTTGTTCAGAAATCACTTTATAATAAATGTGAGAATCATCGCCAAGTAGGGAAGGCGTTTAGATACATATTAACGGTTGTTTTATCATCTTTTAAAGATTCTAGCACGAAATCGACATTTCCAAAAAAATAAAACCAGATAAGATTTTTTGATTAAACTACGAGAGTGGGAAATCACTTCAAGATAAGTGCAAGAAGCGTCCTCTGCCAGAAAAAGTGTTTTCAATTATTTTAATGTTTGTTTTAACAGCCCTTAAAAACTTAATCAAGGAAATCGACATTTCCCAAAACCCAAAACAACCGAAAATTTTTTAATTAAACTATTGGCGTCGGAAATCAAATAATAATAAATTAAGGAGACATCCCCTAGGAGCAGTGGACGTTGAATTTATTTCAAGGGTATTTTAACACTCCTTCAGCATTCAAATAAGGAAATCGACATTTCCAAAAAACTAAAACCACAGGAGACCTTTTGAATCAGCTATTGGGGTAAGAAATCACTTGAAAATAAGTGCAGGAAGCGTCCCCTATGATAAAAAGTGTTTGAATTAATTTTAAGGGTTGTTTTAAAATTATTTAAAGGTAGGAAATAGAAAGAAAATCAACATTTCCTGACATTCAAGTCCACGGGAGATCTTTTCGATTAAACTATTGATGCCAGGAAAAGAGTTTTAATTTATTTGAAGGGATGTTAAAACAATCCTAAAATAAATTCAGCGACTTTTCCTGCTAGGATATATTTCCAAATTTATTGTAAAGTGATTTCTGACCCCAATAGCCTAATTAAAAAAACTCCCTTGGTTTTAGTTTTTTGAAAAGATCAGAGGCAGAGGGCATGTCGATTTCCTTGCTTGAATCTTTACGGAATGACAAAACTAGCGATATTCTTCAAATTCATTGTGGAGTGATTTCTGACCCTAATAAGTGTAACAAAAAATATCCCGTGGTTTTATTCTTAGAAAATGTCTACTGCCTTGCATGAATGTTTAAGGGATTTTAAAAGAACCCCCGAATCTAAGAATAAATTCTTAAGGACAAAATTTCAATAATAAAAGAATTTTACTATCAAAATACTTGTAGTAATTGGAAGTTTGGCAATTGCTTGAGAAAAAACGGTCCATTTTTCGGATGATTTTCTTCTGAATTATTGATCTTTGGGTTCGAAATTATAAAAAAAAAACTTGTAATTGGGCATTTTGACTAAAAGTCATTTTCTGTACATTTTGTGCGGGATCCTTCGATATTTTCTCGAAAAGAGATACATATTTTTTAAGTAGCTAAAAAAGAACCATAAGAGAATCTTCCCTCTTCTATTGTAAATACTATTATGCAAAGTGCGATGAATCCATAAAGAAGAAAGTTATTTCACGTAACGTTAATAAAAATTAGAGTACTGCAGGCAAACAGGAAGTTTCAAGTGACTTTGGGAAAATACATCTTCTCAGACATAGACGAATAATTTCAAGCTACTTAAGCTTAATCTAGGCGTTAAATTCGCTGTTTGAAAAGAGAATTTTCAAAAAGCACATAAAATAATTTAATTTTGCAGATAACTATAAAACAATTTAAATACAATATTGATCTGTTAAAGAAGTTAAGGAATAATCGGGAAGCGAAGGAAATAATTCATCTTGAAAAAGATGGACTAAAATTTATAAAAATATGTAGGAAAAAGTTTGTATACTTGACTACATTAATATTCATTGGAAGAAAAAGTTTTATCAGTCGTAGAAATATTAGTTTTTGATAATCAGTAAGATGTACGTCAAAAACTAATGCAACCCGAATGACTATATTAAAAAATCGAAAATTTCAATGCATTTTGACTACATGTACCCACATCAATAAAATTACATGACGTTCCAAGGCAAGGATCAGTTTCCATTTTTGTAAAGATCGTTAAGAGACCTCCGATGAGGTCTCTCGACTTTTATATTTTAATCCAACATGGTCAACTGGTACTTCCCACTTTTTTGCTCATCCAATCTACGTGACTTTATTACATTTCTTGTTTTTTTTTCTTTTTGTAAAATTCTTTCTAGGATTCCTCCGATCATCGAGGATTAAAAAGATCTGGGTTGATCGATAACAACAGATTATTGTACAGATTGTGCAGACGGATCGACTTTCAGTTATGGCTTCTATTAACACGCTCGTTACACTAACTACACTTTCCACCACCATCACGATCGGTCATTCTCCTATTTTCTCTTTCACTTTTTTCTCAATGACAGTAGTTGCCCAGGATGGTTGCTATTTAAACAAAAAATTTTAGGTATGGGAAACTATGCTAGAGTAAGTCACAGCAAATTTACGAATTTTTTATATAATATATAGTCAGTTATTGAGAAAAGTTAGGTTGTGTCATGTTCCTATTGATGTAACTATGCACGATCAAAACCTATTGATAAAATTCATTATTTAGTTATTTTTTATATCTTTAAGAAACAATCTCAAGGTATCTTTTCTCAGCTCTCGATTTTCGAGGAGATCATAGCTTCTCACAGTTGGGCATAATTTTCCGCATTCAAAATGCAAAATTCTAAATGGCCGACAGATTTATAAAAAATATTGGATTTGCATACAAATTTATTATCGGCGATTTTTGCCATACTAGATATAAAATCATAAAAGTGCCAAATCGTCAGAAGTTCCGATGATTACCCTACTTTCAATGCACTAATTCCAAAATTTAAAAAAAAAATTATTTAGAAACTTTAATTCGGAATCTCTGATTTATGATAGGGTCTTGAACGGTCTAAAATTCTAAACCACCAGGTAGGCCAGCTGAAAAGGATTAAAAAATCAATTTTTTAATTTTAAAGATATAGATTTAAAAGATAGGAATTCAGAATCCTCGTGTTTCAATGATTCCGGATATTCAACAATTTTCTTAAAAAGTTCAAAATTAGGATAAATATACCATGTATCTCGTAAATTTTCAGATTCAAAATTATGATTTTGCTCGAAAATTTGTCATCGAAAGATTTTTGAATCGCTGAATACGGATTTTGCAATAAAAATACCAAATTTAAAATATCGGACCCAAAACATTGGATAATTTTACAACATCGTTAAATCGTCATGAAAGCCTGTTATAAGAAGTTTTTCGAGTCGCTTATATCAAATATTTTGTCAAAATTATAAAATTCAAAATAGCGCACCTAAAATGGCGGTGTTTACATAAGTAACAAGTGTTTATATTTGATTAAAAGTTGTTATAAGACGACGCTTGTTTTAATTCCTAAAATATATAGAACTAACAATTGTAAATGCGTACAATCTGAAATAAAGTAACAAAGTATTTAACATTTTAAAACTTCCCTAATACTCTCTAAATCTTCCTCAACACTGCTGTTCAAATGCCATCTATAATTAATCAATATAAAGTTTAAATTTAACCATAGTAGGCTAAGAAAAATTATTCATTAAATTAATCAAGTGATTAGGATATTCAAAAATACATGTTAAAGTTTTCAAAGATTATTTAGTACCACGAATAGGTTATTTAATTTGATTCTGTTTCGTCACTTTTTGAAATTATAATAGAGTTAGTTATTTGTTTAAATTTGTTCGCAGGTCTGTTGGATAGAATTTTCAGAATAACTTTAAATACCGGAAAAAACTGCAAAGCATTTTTTCAGAAGTTATTCCATTCGGAGCCTACAGATATTCAACAACTCCGCCTTTTTTAACAATGTAAGGCGTAAGGAACTGATTCCTAAAAAGATCACATTGACCTTTTTTTTAAGTCAGAGTATATGTTTACGTTGAAATCCTTCGAAACTCCCGTGGAATCTTTTAAAATATTCTAAAACCTTAAAGATGCTATAAAATCCTTTCAAATGTTCCGAAATTCTATGAAATTCTTCAAAACCGCATAAAATTTGTTTGAGTTCCTTAAAGTCATTAAAATCTTTGGAAATTCCTTCAAGTTTTTTAAATCTCTTGAAAATTCCTTGTAATCCTCGGAAATAACCTAAAATGTTTGAAATCCTTTGAATATTTAAAAATATTCTTTTCTGAGATCCATTAAAATATTATAAAATCCGAGGAAATCCCGTAAAATTATATGGAATCTGATGATATTCCTTGAAATATCTTGAAATGTTTAATGTCCTATGAAATCCTTTGAGATCGTGGGAAATATATTAAAATACCTAATAAGAGTCTTTCACATTCTGTATAATTACTGAAAGGAAAAGTTGACAAAATTCCTTTAAAATCCTTTGAAATATTTGTAAATCTTCTGAAATTCCTTAGAATCTTTTTCAGTATCCTAAAATCTTGTAAATTCTATGAAATACTTTCCAATCTTTCGAAATGCAAGGAAATTCTTTAAAACCGTATATTAACTGAAATAATTGAAATTATCTCCAAACCTTTGAAATCCTACGAAATCCCTTAATTCTTGAGAAAATCTTTGTAATTTATAACAATATTAAAACATGTTTATAATTTTTTGTTATATCTACTGAAATCCGTTCAAAATCGCTTACAATCATCCAATAAAATTCCTTTAGAATCTTTAAAATTCTCTGAAGTCCCTTGAAATAATTAAAAATACAACAAATTTAAATCTTATGAAATCTCTCAAACCCCTTATGATGTTTAAAAAATTCTTCACATTCCCATAAATTGTTCTTTAATCTCTGAAACCCCCTTGAAATCTTTGAAAAAAGGAAATGCCTACATATTTTTAAATTTCAAACCAAATTTTTTATCTATTTTTTACAAATCCTGAAACATAAGCCATTTTCGCACAAGATCCGTAAAAATCCGTTTACACAGAAAAAACATTTTTTCGTAGAAATATAACATTTAAAAAAAATGACGAAATATGCACTTTTGTTAATTTGTACCTAAAGTTTAAAAAAAATGTTTTTCATTTTTTTTAATGCTCTTTTTAATAAACTAAAAAAAACAATTACATATTTTTAAGTTTCAAACAAAAATTTTTTCTATTTTTTACGGATCCTATGTAAACGGATTTTTACGGGATCTTGTGTAAAAATGGCTCATGTTTCAGGATTCGTAAAAAATAGAAAAAATGTTGTAATGTACCCAAAAAATTGAAGACAAAAAATGTTTACACACAAAATTCAACATTTGAAAATTTGCAATCAACTTGCTCAATGGTGAGACATTTTTTCATATAAAAAAAGAAAAAATTTGTTCGTGATGTGACAAAGAAACTTTGCAGTGCTATTAGCAATGAATCTAGTCAATTTGAGTTATTTCGGCCTACCCTACTGTTCAACATATTAATAAGAAAGTAAAAAGAAAAAATATAAATTTAGATCAAAAATTTAATTAATAGGAAATGTCTAAATTGATATTTACTCTCGAATAGGTGGAAAAGTTAACTCAAAATTTTCCAGTAAACGCCACTACAGTTCTCATCAGAAAATATAACAAGTGTTTAAATTTCGAGCCGAAAAATGTAGATGCAGACCCGTTATTAACTGTTTTAGAATGTAATTTTATTTCTTTTGGCGCTTCTGGAACACCACGTAGTTATGTATGGCTACATTAAGTGACGTGTGTCGACATTATAAAGTTCAGTTACACAGAACTCATTTACATCCAACAACGTGGTTTATGGAGGCCGCAAAGTGAGCTTGTGCGGAAACGCGAAAACCGTGAAGCTGCATAAAAACAATTATTATAGTCGCCTTAAGGGCACTCTCCCTTCTCAATCTTGCATCACCCTACATCGTTTATGTACTATCATCTCTCACAATTTCACAGACCTCGAGTCTCATCTCATCTTTTTATGTTTCTCTTACACTGATGTCGAGAAAAACGTGTATTTGATTTCAACAAACACATTTTTTTCAGCGCATTTTATTTAAAGTTGTCCAGTTCTTATTTAAATTAAGCAAATTTCATTTGAATCCAACGAAATATTATTGGCGCCTGATAAAGTTGATTTATAAATTAAACAAAAATTATGTTTAAAATAGGGGTTGAGTCATATCAATCCCCGACAAGTCACATTGACTGCAAGCGAGGGGGAAACAACTCTGGTAATCCGCTGAAACTTTCGATTTCCCCGAACTGGTAATCAGGTGTAATACGCCTAATCCAGTTTAATCCGGCGTAATCTACTTGTAATCAGGAGTAATTGAAGTAATTCGGAGTAATCCCGGTATTCCGAAATAATGCACTTCTAGCTCGGAGTAATCCACTTATAATCCAAAGTAATCCACCTGTGAACCGGCGTCATGAGCTTGTAATCCAGAATAATCCACTTTCAATCTGGAATAATCTCGTTCTAATTCGGAGTAATCCCAGTATTCCTAAGTAATGAAAGTAAGTCGGAACAATCCACTTAAAATCGGGCGTAATTCGCTGTAATCCACTTTCAATCAAGAGTAATTCAAGTAATTCAGAGTAATCCTTGTATTCCGAAGTAACGCAATAGTAAGTCGGAGTAATCTGATTGTAATCCAAAGTAATCCACTTGTGATCATCCATACTTGCAATCCATAATAATCCACTTTCAATCTGGTATAATCTCTTTCTAATTCGGATTGATACACTTAAAATCTGGAGTAATTTAAGTAATTTGGAGTAATCCCGGGATTCCGAAGTAATTCACTTATCAAATGAAGTCATCCACTTGTAATCCGACGTAATTCACTTGCAATCCAGGGTTATCCGTTTAATTCGAGAAATCCAGTGTAATCCGGCGTAATCCAATTGTAAAGAGAAGTAAATAATTTAATCCGAAGTAATCCCGGAATTCCGCAGTAATTCACTTGTAAGTCGGAGTAATCTATTTGTAACCCACAGTAATCCACTTGTAACCCGCCGCCATCAACTACTCATCTGGAGAAATCCCGTTCTAATTCGGAGTATTCCACTTGTAATCGAAGTAATCCCGGTATTGCGGAGTAATGCACTTGTAAGTTGGAGTAATCCACTTATAGTTTGACGTAATCCATTTCTAATCCAGGGTCATCCAGTCCTAATATAAAGTAATCTATTTATAATCCGCAGTAATTCGGAGTTATTCAAGTAATTCGGAGTATTTCTAATATTCCGATGTAATGTACTTATGATTCGGAGTATTTCTGTTGTAATCCAAAGTAATTCACTTGTGGTCCAGGGTAATCCACTTTCAATCTGGCATAATCTCGTTCTAATTCGGAGTAATCCACTTGTAATGCGGGGTAATTGAAGTAATTCGGAGAATCCACTCGTAATCCGGCGCCATCCACTTCTAATCTGGAGTAATTCCGTTATAATTCGGAGTAATCCACTTTTAATCAGAAGTAATTCAATTGGAAGTAATTCCAGTATTCAGAAGTAATGCACTTGTAAGTCAGTCATCCACTTGTAATCCACTTGTAGACCAGAGTAATACAGTTCGTGTCTTCAGTAATGATAATGTGCAAATCGACATGAATTATTAATTATTTAAACAATTTTTATAAACAAATTCAGGATTTGGCTATTTTCAACAAATAGGCTCCATATTTTGCGGAATCAACGCAGATCGACTTTCCGATCAATTTTTGCTACAATACTTTGTAAATTTACAAGAATTATTAATGATTTCAACAATGTTCATAAACAAATTCAAAGTTCGACTATATTTCTACGAATAGGCTCAATTTCTTACGGAATAAACTAAGAATGTCTTTTCGATGACTTTTCGTTATAATTTTTAAACTGACAACAAATGTTGATAACTTGAACAATATTAATAAACAAATCCAGGGTTTGGCTATTTTTCAACGAATATGCTCAATTTTTGCCTGCGAAATCGACTATTAATGTCTTTTAGATTACTCTTTGGTATGGTATTTTCCAAATTGACAAAGTTTATCAATTATTTAAACAATGTTTATAAACAACAAAAGTATAATATCAAAGAGTCATCGGAAGGACATTATTACCCGACTCTGTAAACAAAAATTTAGTGTATCGAGCTTCTTTTTTTTTATTTGTTAGAATTTGTTTTCAGAATAAAAATATCGTCGCACTGAAGACTCTCAAATTGTAACCGTCAAACAAGGAAAAATGTGTACCTATGTTGACAATTATTTGAAAAATTTTACCTTGAAGCATCTGAATTTTGAAAACTTTACTTTTTGGAAGCATCAAACAAAAACATTTATAATTTGAAGTGACTAGGTTGTAAAAAATTCACAAAAAAAAAGTCTTAATGATAGTAGGGGAAACCGCCCCACAGTAAATAATACAACTTACAGTGGATAATCATGAATTAAAAACATTAGTGTATTCCAAAAAATTAATTCAATCAGTAGTGAAGACACTGTGCGTGGTAGTAAATTAAAATTGAACTTACTTATTATTTGCTTTTATTTGTTCTCTTAATTAATGATTATCCACTGTAACATAGGTTCCATTATCTATCGTATGGAGGTTTCCCCTACTGCCTAATTTAGCTTTTATTCAAATTGATTAAAACTTATCGAGAAATGGGCCTAATTAAAATAGCCCAAATTATTATATATTCCATTTTAAAGAAAGATGGAAGTTTAATCGTATATATTATTTAAACTAACACATTTCTAAACAAATAGTTAGCTTCAGTATCAGATTAACGACTCGTATCTGAGTATAGTGTTTATTTAACCACACACGTTAAAAAAGTACCGGAACTAATTAGACTACTTTTAATGAACGTTTACACTGCCATACGAGGTTTTATGATTTGTCGCGATGTTGGTAATAGATCATTTAAACGCTAGTCGTAAAATACAATGTACAATCTGCATTGAAATAATTACTGTGGTTAGACATATGTATGTATGATTATACAATTATACTCTTATGTGTGTTGTTTGCGGTATTTCGAGTTTTAATATGCTCGACTTTCTTAAGATAGGGTGGTGGCAGCTCAGGGAATGTCCGGAAATCAGGGGAAATTCGGGGAATTTTGTTGTTCAGGGAAAGTCAGAGAAATGTCAGGGATTTTGACAAAAAATCGTAAAAATCAGGGAATTCTTGTAAGAAGCACTTTAAGTAACTATCGAGAATGTTCACTCTTTAGTCACTTTTGAAGATGAAGTCACTATAGTCACTTTATAATATGAAAAGGTCATTTTCGTCATTTTCTTTTAAAAAATTAACCCATGGGTTAGCCACTATTGGCTACGGGTCTAAACTTATTTCTGAATTTTCTTGAATTTGTTTGAAATATTTTAGGATATTTTAAGTTATTCCAAGAAATTCTTAATAGATTACAAAAATTTCAATAATTTGAAAGGATTTTAAAGAATTTTTAATATTTTAGGGTATTTTTTAAAATCCCAAAGAATTTTTAAAAGCCTTACAAATTTCAAGAGATTTCCAAAGATTTCAAAGGATTTGAAATATCTTAATTATTTTTTATATATTTCGATAATTTGAAATGATTCCAAAGGATTTAAAAGATTTTTAGAGTATTTTCAAAAATTCCAAGGAATTTTCGAGAGCTTCAAGAGGTTTCAAAGGATTTCAAAAAATTTGAAATATATTAGGGAATGTATCAAAATGCCAAGGAATTGTTAAGAGCTTTAAAAAATTAAAACGGATTGATTTCAATCATTTAAAGATATTTTAGAGGATTTGAAACATTTTAGTGTATTTAAAAAGATTCCAAAGCATTTCCAAGAGATTAAAATATTTCAAAGTACTTACAAGGATTTTTAATTGTCACGCTGTTGCAAAGAATGTCTTGGAATTTCGAAAGATATGGATCTATTTCATAGGACCTATATGATTTTAAGATGCTTAACAATATTCTAAGGGATTGTATGAATTTTCCGAGGACTTCGATGATTTTTTCAAATATTTTAAGGTATTACCAAACATTTTAGGACATTTAAAAGATTCCAAGGAATTTTTAATTTTTTTCAATAATTTGAAATCATTACAAAGGATTTTAAAGATTTCAGGGTATTTTCAAAAATTCCTAAGCATTTTCAAGAGCTTAAACAAATTTAGAGGATTTCAAAGAATTTAAAATATATTAGGGTATTCATAAAAATTCCAAGGAATTTTCAAAACCTTTACAACTTTTCAAGAGATTTGAAATAATTCAGGGAATTTAAAAATATTCCATTAAATTTTTTATTGAATTCAATCATTTAAAGGGATTTCAAAGGATTAAAAATATTTTAAGGTATTTTAAAAGATTCCAAAGCATTTTCAAGAGATGAAAAAATTGCAAGGGACTCCCAAGGTTTTTAATGATTTTAAGGGATTTGAACAAAATTTTGCGCGGTTTTAAATAATTTATTAAATTCTCGAAAGATATGGATTTTATAAGGTTTTCGATGATTTCAAGCGTTTTAAGGGATTTTAAAAGTTCTCAAGGCATTTTAATCAATTTTCAAGGATTTCTGGTAGTATCGTCAGGCTTCATGTAATTGCAAAGAATTTCATAATATTTTAATGGATTTCAAAGAATTTTAAAAATATTTAAGTTATTTTTTTTTAATTTCAAGGAATTTTGAAGAACTTTAAAAAATTGCAAGTGATTTTGAAGGATTTGAAATATCTTACGGTATTTTTAATAGATTTCAATAATTTGAAGTGATTTCGAAGGATTTTAAAGATTTTAGGGTATTTTTTAATATTCCAAGGAATCAGAAATTTTCAAGAGCTCTAAAAAGTTCAAAAATATTTCAAAGGATTTGAAATAATTTAGGGAATTTAAAAAAATTCCAAGAAATCTTTTATTAAATTCAATAATTTAAAGGGATTTTAAAGGATTTAAAATATTTTAAGATATTTTAAAAGATTTTAAAGCATTTCTGTAGGAATAGAAAAATGGTCGAGAGATTCCCAAGGATTTGAATGATTTTAAGGAATTTAAAAAAAATGCACGCGGTTTTAAAGCATTTCTTATATTTTCGAAAGATATGGATTTTATGAATTTTTTCGAGGATTTCAATGGGGTTTAAGGGATTTTAAAAGCTCGAAAGGCATTTGTATAAATTTTCCAGGATTTCAAGAAATATCAGATTTCATGTAATTTTATAGGATGTTATAATATTTCAGTAGATTTCAAAGAATTTATTCACAAGAATTAAGGGATTTCGTAGGATTTCAAAGATTTTCAAACATTTCAAGGTATTACGATTGATTTTAAATAATTTGAAAGATTTTGGGATATTTTTAAAGATTTCAAGGAATTTTTTATTGATTTCAATAATTTGAAGTGATTCAAAAGAATTGTTCAGATTTTAGGGTATTTTTATCAATTTTAAATGTATTTTTGAAGGCTTTAACAAATTTTAAGGGGTTTTAAAGGATATGGAATATCTTACGGATTTCCAATCGATTTCAATTATTGGAAATCATTACAAAGGAGTTTGATGATTTTAGGATATTTTTTAATATTCTAAGAAATTTTCAAGAGCGCTAAAAAGTTTCAGAGGGTTTCAAAGAATATGATATATTTTAGTGTATTTATGAAAATATCAAGCAATGTTCAAGAGCTTTAAAAAATTCCAAGGTATTTTAAAAGATTTGAAATATTTGAGGGAATTTTAAAAGATTCCAAGGAATTTTCAGTTGATTACAATAATTTAAAGGCATGTTCAAGATTTCCGAGGATTTCAATGATTTTTAGGGATTTTAAAAGCTCTCAAGATATTTCAATAAATTTTCCAGGATTTTGGGAAATATCAGATTTCATGTAATTTCACAGATATTTAAACTTGTTTGCAATTCATTTGGAATTCACCCTGAATACTTATTGATTTATCCTGAATTCTTGTATGTTCTTTTGAATTCTTTGGAATTCTCTTGAATTTTCTTAATTCAGTTGAAATCTTATCAATTCAATGGATTAAAAATGATTTTTTCAGTTTTTGTTAATTTCATCTTGAAGTCTTCTAAACTCACCTTGAATTCTTAAGAATTTCATCAAATTCTTTTGAATTTCCTCGAATTTTTCTAAGCTCGTTTTAAACTTACTGAATTTAATGTATTTTTTCACATTTTTGAATTTTTTCCAATTGACTTATTTTTTTTGTAATTCGCCTAAATATAGGGTTATTGCAAAGCAGCTCTAAGCTGAACTTCGGCCCTTTAAGTGTCCCTTCTATTAATATTTTCTGAACAAACTGTGTACGTTGTTGGCAACTTAATAAACATCTATTATTATTATATAAGTGGCATTTTTTAAAAATTTTATAATTTATTTGAATTTAACATGAATTGTTTCAAAGTTTTATGAATCGAATTATTTTGAAATATTTTAAATTCAAAAGAACATTAGTCACAGTATTAATGCACATTAGTCACTTTTAGTCCATTTTTGGGTTACAAAATTAGTCACTTTTGATCACTTTTTCGGTTTGAAAAAAAATTCAATTTGAAAAAGACTCTATGTTAAAAATGTTACAAGATTAGAATTTCAGTCTTTAAATATTAATGTTCAGGGAAACTGAAAAATTAGTGAAGAAAAAATCAGGGAATTTTGAAAATGAAATTTAGTAGGCATTCTGCTTAAGATCATATTTTGGCAAATTGTCTATTAAGTAGCATTGCTGAATCGCTTTGTTTTTCTTGGGAAAAAGTGTTGAATTATGCATGTAAAATTGTATACGAGTAGCTCGAGCATGATCTTCGAGGTGGGTCATGGTCTTGAGTGTGCAAATTTCACGCGATCGAGTCTCACTCTTATTATTATATATACAAGGAGATACGAAAGTATTTTCCTTCACTTCATTCACCTTAAAGAAGAATAAATCTCTACTTTATTAATAAATTCGAATTTATTTTTCAGAATCGACCTGGACATGTTTCTTATCCTTAAAAAATTATAAGATATTGCTTCCTCATAATGAGGTACATTTTTAAATTTACTTTTTTGACATATTTCGATATAATTCAATCCCAGGAGCTCGAAAGTACAATTTTCAAAATATGCCTGTATGTGTGTGTGTAACTTTTTTCTGTTCACCGTACCTCGAAAACTAAAAGATCATGCAATTTAAACGAATTGTAGCTCCGACTGATATCCAGGTCTGATAGGATTTTGAGCTAAATCGGTCATTTAGAAGTAGTTTTTTTCAGAGAGATTTGAAACAAAAAATTAACTTTTTATATGAGAAAAACTTTTTTGAAATTCTGAATACAGCAATACGATATCTACTGTTTTTGTTCGTGTCTTCGAGACGCATCCATCTACCTATTGTTGAACGTTTAATGACTCACCAGTACCGATTTATGAAGTTTAAAAAAAATGGTTTATGCTGTTTATATGAGAAAAACTTTGTTGAGATTCAAAATACAACATTACGGTGTCTAGTTTATTTGTTTTCATCTTCGAGACGCATCGATTGAACATTTGTTGAACCTTTCATGACCAACCAGTACCGATTTCTGAAGTTTCAAAAAAAATGTTGTATTCTGTTCATATGAGAAGAACTTTGCTCACATTAGAAATAGTACAGGACTATATTTAAAATGCTTGTCCGCATTCTCGAGACTCGTCGAATGACTTATTGACGAATCTTCTATGACCTGTTATCATCTAGCAAAACCGATATATAAATTTAAAAACTATATTGTTTATCTTGTTGATATGAAGAAAATTTTTTTAATATTGGGGACACAATAGTAATGTATATGATATAGTTGTGCGTGTATTCGAGACGCATCGATTGCCTAATTGAAGAACCTTTCACGACCTACCATAACCTACCAATATAGTTTTTAAATGTCTTAACAAAATTATTTGCTTTGTTTTTAAGAGGATTTCTTAAAATTGGAAATATAAGAGTAAGGTGAAAATCTCAGTAATCGTGAGACTTGGTTATGATTGGAATATATTGCTAAAAAGAATATGTTAAAAGCAAAATTTAATGATAAAACCCGTTTACTTTTAGCATTTTATAATAGCAAATAGAAATTACATTCATTCAAATTAAATAAAAAGGAAGAAAATTGGCATCACGATTACTTGGGCTAAGGTCACGATTAATTACTTAATCATTAATTAATTACTGGGACGTTTACCTAATTTTATTTGATGTAATTGTTCGCGTTTTCGTGACGCGTGGATTGACCTATTGATGAACTTTCGATTACCATCCTTGATCAATCAATAACGACTTAGAAAGTTTAAAAAAAAGTTGCATTGTTTATATGGAGAAAACTTTTTTTTTAATTTGGAATATAACCCTACCGTAAGTTGAAAAGTTGTTAATTTTGGCTGAAAATGTAGATTAACTTTTTGATGGGCTCTCCGATTTTTGGAAATACAGAAACATAAGCTTGAAAAATATTGAAAGTATTTATTTGTTTTCTTTTGTCAGAGAAAAACCTCCCTCTTTGAGGAAGCAAATTTATTTGAAACCTATGAGGAAGCAAAATGCTCATAAAATGAGCAGAAATAAATACACCCAGAGTGAAGATATACATAGTACTTTGCAGCGGTATTTATAATTTTAGAAGTTAAAAAGATTCTCCAATACAACCTGGATTTTATAAATGCTTAGATACCTCACAATATGTCAATCATAATATAGAAAAAAATGATAATATATCTCTTGAATTCTCTTGATATCTTTAAAATTGCTTAAAATTTAATTGAAATCCATGAAAACCTGTTGAAATCGATTCAAATTTGTAAAATCCCCCAAAATCTTTAAAATAATTGGAGGTTCTATAAATCCTAATCTCCTTTCCATTAATCTTGTGAAATTAGTTGAAATTTCTTGAAATCTTTGAAAATCCTAGCAAATTCATTGACATTCTTTTAAATTTTTGATATCTTTTAAAATTTTATGCAATCTTGTATAAAATAACTGAAAATCTTAAAAATTCTTAGAAATTTATTTAATTCTTTCATATCCTTTGAAATTGTTGAAATCCGTATAAATCCCTCTAAATCAAGTTTAATTTATTCCGTAAAGTATAAATCACGTTTAATCCCTTGAATATAAATTAATTAAACTGATTCATTAAAGTTCTCTAAAAAAAACCGTTTAGATCCCTAGAAATCCCTTTAAATCCTTTGAGATTTAATGAAATCCCTAAATCTTGTGAACTTCCTTGTAATACCTTCAAATCCCTTGAAATCTTTGGAACTTCTACAAATTTCTTTGAAATCCCTTGAAATTTTTTCAATCTCTTGAAATGCTTTGGAATGCCTTAAAATCCTTTGACATCTGAAAAACATAAAAATTCTCTAAAATCCCTTGATTTCGAAATCTTGATCCCATGCAATCCTTTGCAATCCCATGCAATCTTTTACAATACCTTACGAAAAAATACTATAAGAAATAATAATTCCGAACTTTAGTGAACAAATTTAATCTAATTTCAATTCGAGAGACTTTAATAAACATTACACGGAATTTGAAAGATTTCCAAACAGATCAAGAGTTTTTAAGGGATACCAAATAATTTCAACTTTCGAGGGACTTCCATTGATTGTATGGCTTTTGAAAGGATTTTAGGGATTTTCCAAATATTTCAACTAATTTTCAAAGATTTCATTTGTTTTCGAAATATTTAAAAATATTTCCACGGATTTCAAGGGACTTTAGAGCATTCTAATGTTTTTCAAAGAGTTCAAGGGATTTTAAGGGATTCCAAAAAGTATCAAAAGATTTAAAAAGAGTTGAAGGATTTAAAAGAATTTTGTTGAAGTTCCGAAGATTTCAAGATATTTATCACGAATTTCGGAAAATAAATTAAATTAAATTTGCAGGGATTACTAGCGATCCCAAAGGATTTCAAGAGATTAAAAAATGTTCAAGGGATTTAAAAGTATTTTTTTGGAGTTCCAAAGATTTCAAAATATTTATATTGAATTTTGTAAAATAAATGAAATTAAATTTGAAGGGATGCCTAGCGAGTTTAAAGGATTTGAACTCATAATGAGGTACTTTTTGTTGCGATTTTATCCTTTGTATTCTTTTTGTTGAGGATTCAATTTGGTTGAATTAAACTGGTTAAAAATACATTTTTTCTGTTAAAAATTATTTTTTTTTAATGAAAATTTGACGGTTACATTTTTTGTAGACAAAATATATTTTAAATTTAAAATAGAAGTATTAAATTTTAAATTCATCTTTCTTGATTGAAAATTTATCTAACTGGTTGACGATTCAACTATTTTGTTGAAAATATCTTTTTTCCCGTTTAATTAAACTGATTAAAAATTCGTCTTTTGGTAAAAAATTCATCGTTTATGGTAAAAAAAAGTCATCTTTCTTGTTTAAAGATGAACTTTTTACATTCTCATCATTTATGGCCGAGAATGTACTAGAATTATCATAAATATCACAGCACAGTTTTTCAACGGTCTGTCCGTCCGTAAACACGATAACTCCTGAAAAAATAAACGGATCAAATCGAGCTTTGGCACTAAAAGAAAGTACGATATCGTTAACCAGCATTCCTTGAACAACGGTTATGGTTTTATCCATCGAAAATGCTATCCAAAAATCGAATACAGTGCAACCTCTGCATAAGCCTTCTCCGAATAAGACCGCTCCTCCTAATCTTCGTTCCAAAAATGCCCCCTTTACTTCGCGCATCATAGAATCGGGGGCGAACTTCCGAATAAGACGCGGGTGGAAATTAAGTTTTGATCTAAATTTTTGCTTTTAATATATAGTACATATATAGTACATATAGTAATGAAAATTTCAATTGATTTTAATAAATTTCTATCTATTGTTAATACTTATTAATATTTATACATTTTTTATACGAATATATTATTATAAATGTTTAATTATCTCAAAAAAAGTAACACAAAGTAACATATTCAGCAATCCTAGTTGAAAAATAATATTTTTCAATTCAATTTTATATTTGTGAATTGATTTTAGTTCTTTGAATGGAATTAATTAATTAAGAAAGGGATTAATTTCATGGTTTTCACTGAATTTTATAATAATGTTCGAATATTTTTCTAATCAATTTATAGTGATTTGAATTTGAAATTGTT
>JAABKJ010005158.1:0-23407 GCA_011634705.1 Andricus grossulariae
CACTTACAGTATTACTGGTAATAGACCAAATCTACTTATGTGTATCTTAGTTTAATTCTTTACTTCTGTTGAATACCTATTTTTCATTTTCATCGTTATATCGATCATCATCACTTTTTAATTGTAATATGTATCACCTGTTCCTTATAGGGCTATCTAGCTCTAGGAACTTCCCATGAATAAATACAAAAAATACAAATACAACATATAATTAGTAATAAATGGAGTTTTTAAAGAATAATACTAGGCATATATATATCAAAAGGTCGCAAAGAGGTGACAAAAATAACAAGCACAGGGAGTTTTAGTTTGACAGATAGGTTAAGGGTTTTGCAATCTGAAATTATAAAATACATATAATGATACAATAAAATGTACAAAATATTTTAAACGTGTATATAATAATATAACAGGCAAAAGAAGTTCTCGGAAATACAAAAGAGGGGTCTCGAAAATGGGCGGACAAAGGGGTTCTCAAAAATAAATACAAAAAAGGGTTCTCAAAAAATAAACGCAAAAGGGGATTCTCAAAAATAAATACAAAAAGGGGTCTCAGAGATGGACAAACAAAGGGATTCTCGAAAATAGATACAAAAAGGGGTCTCGAAGATGAGCAAGTATAGGGTTTCTCAAAAATATAAAGAAAAGGAGACTTGAAGGTGGGCAAGCAAAGGAGTTCTCAAAAATGGATACAAAAAGGAATTGTAATTTACGGTATAACGGTCGAAAGTCGCTAACCAAATGTTTAACCTGTACGGTTTAATCACTATAATAAAGGGCATCGCAATTCAAGATATAGGAGTCAATATTAGGTAATGATAGGTTAAAATATGAAAGGTCTCAGCAATATGAGAAGGAGCATCGCAATTCAAAATGTGAGGGTCGGAATTCGGTAATCAATGGTTGAAATATGATATGTGCCGGAGCGTTTTGTAAGCGGGGGTCTCAGATCATAATTTTTTGAAAAATTGCAATGCATTATGCATATGCAAAGGGTAAATGAAAGAAGCTTTTTCGGCGGTATTTTTTCAAAAATAAATCATTTAATTGCGATGAATATCTCAAGGTTATACACCTTTCGATAAAGCAGACACATTCGTTTCTTCCGTATTTCTAATAATAAATTCGTCCATCAGTTTTTCTATATCTATTTTATTAGCCAACTCATGATAAACATGCAAAATTGCCACCACAGTAAAAAACTTTGGGATACATTTTGTTGCAGCTTATTTTTATATAGTGTTCCATCTTGCTTGGAGTTGGGGTACGAAACTATTGTCTATTGCTTCTGCCGCAAAACTGTGAAAGCAATTGACAGCAATCAACTTTCCGTACCCCAAGTCCGAGGAAAACGATACCTTGTGTACAGGCACCACTCAGCATTCACACTACTAAGACTACTTCTTCTTGCAGGAAAATGGTGCCCTGAAATTAGCCTTAGATTCATCATTTGTTTTTTCTGTGACCTTTTCGAGAGCGCGCAAGTGAGGAAGAAAACAGTTCGATCCTCTCATATGGCAGCAGTAACCGCTTTTTCGGGCATTGCCGTAAGAGCATGCAAATTTCCCGTGTTGAATTCCACATGGGTAATTTCCACGCGTGTTGTGCTTTAAATACACACAACAGGTCTTCCGGCTCCCCGGCTTATAGTCACATGTATTCAATCATTTTTGAAACAATTTAGGATGAATAATTGGCCAAGGAGTTAAAGAAATCAGTTCAAAAGATAAAACAAAATCAAATACTATAACAACTTGGCTAAACCATTAACAAATCAAAATTCTACCTGAGATAATCCGGAAGATAGTGTTAAGGACTTCGAGTTCACAAAAGTAAAAAGAGTGTTTGCACGCTTGCTCGCGAATTAATAAGACTCAAGGAATTACATGATTAGGGGAAGGGCTGATGCTCACGAAAATAATTTCGGTAACTCTCTACGGTCAAAAAATAGATAGCCGACGAAGTCCACTTCTGATTGGTCCATTCTATCGCCCTGTCTTTTCGCTAGTCCTTATTAGCCGCTGTTGAGGGAGAGAGAGATTCCGAACAGGGCCAGCTATATTATGGCAATAATGCGGAGAACGAGGAGCCTTCGCTTCTAACCGCAGGTATTAATTGGGCTCTTGGATACTCCAGATAAAAAGAGAGAGAACAAAAAGGCGTAAATAGCCAAGAAATATTTGTTCAATACAGGAACATTTGTAGCGGTAATATTCAGGCGAAGTTACCTATTCTGACGTTGAATCTTGTATCAGGTGCCTCGGTTTATCCTCACCAGGAACATGCCTTGGAGCTCAGATAACCAAAGAAACTTCTATTCATTAATTCTATTATGCGCCGAATTGTCTATCCTGCCTTGAATGTCAGAAGGATAATCGATAAAAATCCAAAAAATCGAAGGGACCGAGGATGCGAAGATCTGATGAAGGTGGGGGTGGCGTTGGATCCAATCGATTGATTGTGTAGGTGGCGGAAACCTTTACGACTCTCGCTTGAGACTGCGGAATAAAGAAATTTAACAACAAAAATTAAGAAAAGCCCTAAATTCTTAAAGATAAAAGTAAAAATTATGAAGTAAAATAACGAGATAAAAAAATAAAATCTGAAATAATATATAATAATTCAAGAATATAACAAAAGAGAGGAGTGCCGAATTTTCTTACTCTCCGTGTGAACACGAGAGCTTTTTATTTGAAAAATATTTACATGAAACCAAATTTGTGAGTTTCAGAAATTCTGCAACATCACAACTCCCCTCTCCTCAGGGAGGACCGAACAGGTCTCAAACCATAAGGGGAGACAAAACGAAAAAGTTAATTTTGAAAAGAAAGAGCAGTAACTGAAATCCAAAATGACCAGCCACGTAAAATAAAAGAAACTTCAACAGATCATATAATTAAAATTCGGGGCTCCTTGACTGAAGAAAAAAAATCAAACAAAGAGAATAAAATCGTAAATCAAAAAATAATATCAAAATAGTAAAATCTGAAGGAAAAAAACCTAAAATCATAATATCATGAAAATCATAAAATCACAACAAAAATAAAATTGAGGGAATGAAGAAAAATAAAATAAAAAGAAATACAGAAGAAAGGTGAAACAGAAACAGAAGGAAGCAAGCACAGAAAATAGGGAGAAAGGAAGCAAAAAATCGAAGTAAATTGAGATGAGGGGAAGAATGAAATTATGAGTACAAAATTATTATTTTGATGATGAATCCCTTAAAATTACAAATTGATGACAATAGAAAAAACGCAATGCAATTGATAACAAAACAAAGAGGCAATTATGAGAACAAACAGGAACTCTGATATATTAAGGCATGATTCTACTTTCAAACACGCGAAAAAAATGCCACTTTTGTAAATTTGGTTAAAAAACATTTAGAAAGTTATTGATGTCGGGTTTGTTATGCTTGATAAATATACTCTCAAATTACATTGATAAATTTTTGTTAGTTTATTTTATGTGCTCTATATACATTTTGATGTCACTTTCTCGAAACCATATTCTATACATATACATCAAACGGTGGTAGCAGATCTCTTTATTTACATGTAAAATAAAAGAAAATGGTGGCAATTCGATGAAAAGTAAAAAACCTCTTTTTTTTATTATTATTTGCAAAAAAAAATAATAGTAAAAATAAAAATTTCCATATAAATCTGCTACCCCCGGTTGATGTATATGTATAGAGCATTTGGTAGAAATTTCAGACCAAAAGATATAACAAACCCTCCATCAATATATTTCTTAATGGTTGAAAAAAAAATCACAAAATTAGCATTTTTTTCGCACGTTAGAAAGTAGAATCCTGCCTTAACATATAAACTAAGAATAAAGAAATATATATCGGTGCGTCATAAGAGATTAAATGTACAAAAAAATCTATTGTTGTAGAAGAGTGACGTTGTTTTATGGGCGGATGATTGCCTACATCTATGATATGTTTAGTTAAATTCATTAACCCAGGTTTTCCAAGTGATTGTTGTAATTCTTGTTTCAGAAACTCTTTATGTTTAATAACTTCTTTCACAGTAGATTCTCTGAGCCCACAAAAATTTTCAGAAGATTGTATTGCGAATTCAAGAGAATGAAGTTCGTTCGGATTACTTTTAAAGTTCAACTTACTGTCATCGAAATCTACATTTTTTCTAAATATTTTCAAAAAGTCCAAGCCAATTGCAAAAGGGACAATTAGAGATTTAAGTATTCTAATGCCAATAGAATTTTCATGATTTCTCACTTTAACTGAAGCTATTATGATGAAGGTTGATAAGGAAGTGCAGGAATATTGTAAACAGGGATAGGAGTTGAAGGACAAAGCTCGTTTCCAGGGATCCCTTTCGTGTTTTCAGAAAGGAACAAGTTAGGGTTAATTTCTTGGATACCTAAAAAATATGGTTCGCCAAGGGGTTGAGATATGATAGCAATAGGATCTGAATAGATAATATTTGGAACGGATACGCAAGGATTGGGATTTGACGAAGTAGTATCATCTACATGGATCGGTGAGTCAGAATTGTTACGAGGTATTAAATCTCTAGTTTTTGTATTCATAGTAACAGAAATTAAATGATTTTGTGCTTTTAGTTCTTTTAAGAGAGGGTTATTCGGGAAAATTGAAGACAGTTGAGGATTTGTACTTCTAGTTTTAATAACTAGGATAATATAGGCAATTTCTATTTCTTTTTCTTTGATAAATATTCTACTTTAAAAAAAGTGGCTAATCATGATCTTTAAGAATATACACCCCCTGTGAAATCTGAAAATTCAGTTTCACAATCTTAACAGTCTTCTTCTTTAATTATAATGTGTTCCTCAAGGGTTTACATGACTTCCCTTTCTTACAATACTTCTGTCTACATATTTTATAAATCTTATCCTCACTATTTACATTTATTTACACATATTCACATAAAATATTATATCTAGAAGCTTCTTTCTATTTTTGACAAAATATTTTCCTAGTTGGTTCACATTCTGGAAACCTATGGTCTATTGTGTGACAATTTCAAAATTGAGAAGAGGTGTCCTTTTTATAGGGAGGGGTGCGAATGTCAGAAAGGGTAGTAACGGTAGAGGGATTTATAGGGGAACTGGGTTAATTTCTGTTCTCTCCTCCATTATTTTTTTGCTATTGACAGATACGCAAGATCAACTTGCTCCTCTTGGAGAAACATTCCGCATTGTTCCTCTTCTAAGAACGCAATTCTCTCGAGTCGCTTATCTACTTTATTTCTCTCAATTCACCCATCGAGTTGTCTGTACGTCCTCCTATCCTGAGGTCCCTCGTCAATTTAGGCAATAAGGATCATTTAGGAAGAGGAGAGGTTTATAGTTTTTAGCGACACGATAGCTTTTCTCTGCGGTACTCGCAAGGTTTTCTGAATGCGCAAAGTTCATTATTTGGTTCCTTTGAACAGCTAAAGGTAATCTTGGGAGAAGGTTTCTATGCGCATAGTTGATTTCTTCTGATTCTGGCATCTCAGGAATTAATGTATCAAACGTTGTCCGCTTGCAGGTCAAGTAATCCGAGACAGATTCTCTTTCACCCTGAGTTCTTCGGTAAATTTCTTGTCTGAATTTGATCTGGAAATCCGAATCTCCGAACTTAACTCTAAAAGCTCTAGCGAGCTCATGATAGGTCCGCCAAGGACGTCGGGATCCACTGAACAAGTTGAGAGCGATTCCCGATAGGAAAAAGGGAATCACCCTCATCAAGTTAGCATCGCAAATAGGCATCAAGCCTCAACCTTCCTGAATTCGTATTAAAAATGCAACAAGGTCCTCATTACGAGCGCAGGAATTTTTGATGTTCGGTTTGCGCATAATTTCGTTGGTGCGCGAGGGATTGGAAGGAGGAGGGCCGCTATAGTCACGGTGAGAGCGGGAGCGAGAAACAGAGAAGTCTTCAGAGGCAGGCTGTGAACGGCGAGAGAGATAAGGGTCCTCGTATTGCGAGTCCAAGCGACGAGAGGGGAAAGATTCTCTATGCGTCGCTTGCGAGCGGCTCGAGGGATATGCATCGTCGTAGGCGGCATGGATACGACGGGAGGAGGGGTCCTCAAAGTCAGGGTACAAACGACGAGGAGGGAAGGATTCTCTAGGGGCAGTATATGAATGACGCAAGGGATTTAACGTTCTCGATCCGCGTACGTTGAATTGGGAGTCTAGGGGGTAAGAAATTCTTTTTTCACGAGGATCGCGATCGCTATAGAGATTGCTTTGAAATTCAATATTTCTCTCTTTATGATTTACAGGGTTTCTACGAGGCACATCAATTCCATAATGATAAGTAACTAATCAGGTCTCCTCCTCTTGACCATCATAATATTTATTTTCAATTCGAGTACTATCTGTACGAATCGCACCCTGTTTATTTTGTGATTTCTTTTTTGCTAATAAGGTCGTTTGTTATTTCAGAATGTGAGAAGGATAGGTCAGTTTGTGAAGCAACATTGGCCCTCTCTATTCTCTTTTGTAGACGGGCGTAATTAGGGTTATTGTCGTGGAAAGAATTAACAGAACCCAAATGATTAGAAGAGGTTTCTTCAATTCGACTTGCTTCATCACAAGGGAGGGTGAGGGATGGTTCAAAAGAGTGTCTATGATGTTTTAGGGCTTTTACTAACCGTTCCCGCAATGTTGCAAGATTTCCTTCGATAGAAAGATTTCTTTTCTGTAGTTGGCAAATAAGTTCTTCCTTATCTAAATTATATATCCAGGAAGATAATTACCGGTTCTCGCCAACACTTACAACGAGTCTCAGAAATGTCATTTGTCAATTAGAGAGATAGAAAGATACCTAATAGTGTTTAGAGAGTTTGCTCAGATCAATGTGCGCTTCAATTGCTCTGATTTGCTGAAACTCAAAAAAAATTCAACACTTCATTGCAAGCGGAAAGACAACGGTGCATTTTGGAGGATCCATTAACGGTCCTGTTTGTTACACGCCTGGCAGTTAATTCCGCTATTTCGAATATAATTTTTATCCCCTGAAATCACATGCAAACTTTCGTATAGAGGATATGGGGTTCTGGAGCCTGGCTTACATAAAATGAGAGCAGGATTTAAATATAACTGATAGAACTCTATTTATTCAACAAATTAAAATATTGAGGTATGCTAACGAGTACACATAGCAAGATTAGTCATGGCTTTCATAGTTAATTAACATTTAAGTATGATTATTAAAGCAAAAGAAGGAAAATTAGTAACTTGAACAAGCGAACATAAATTCAAAAGAACGCTAACCTAATGATGCCTAACTCGCGAAAAAAAAAGCTTATGATCCCCTCTGTTTAAATAATCAAAAAGAAAAGGACACCAGAATCGTAACCTCACTTACGTGTGGAGTCCGAGAGATATCCTGTAGGACTTTTCCCAACTCTTCTGCAGTGAAAGGCATCTTCTCAAGAGCCTGTTAACAACTTAAAAAATTATCCCTCGAGACGACCAAGACAGAATGCCATATCCGGATTTCCACGGCAGCGAGCAGCCGGTCAGTGAAATGAATGCGCACGCTCGCGGGGGACTGGAATTGACCAATCCGCCGCGCATCGAACCTTCCAAGCCTCCGTCTTTTAACGACAAGCGGAATCTAAAATTGAGAAAAAGGTTTTTCCAGCGGGATCGTGGACAAGGAATGTTTTACCTTTTTGAGAATTGAAGGTTATAATTTGAGAGAATATAGGATTTCGATATCAGTCGTTGATCCCAGGAGTTTCCTTTCGTGATACCGCCAAATTAGTTGGTGCCTCACATGACGTCACCCTGAGAGTGGGATACGTCGTTAACCTGAGCAAAGGGGTGCCATCGTGCGAAGTGGATATTGGGAACCTTACGGCGAAGTCAATCCTGAACAGATACAAAAATTCTGGTGCCAGTAAAAGGTTTTATAATCAATTCGGCCTGCTTGTCAATCATTTCTCTAGGCGCACGGTACAATAAAGGTTTTCCTTTCTCATCCTTAGGCATTCTGCCTTGAACGGTCAAGGAAAAATAGTGGTATTGACATTTTCACCACATTACAAATGTCAACACAGGTGTTCATGTGAATAATCTGGAGTGCTTGCCTTAAAATTAATCACTGAGATCTCTATTTATAGGTAAAATTCAAGTAAATAAAATCTTTCCATAGATACTCCAGAATATTACAATAAAATATTATTTTCAAACGAAGTAAAATATTCTGGAATATTTGGAATTCAAAAGTGAGGAATGAGCCGTGTAATATTTCAGAGAACATTTTTAATTTTTGGGCCTCACGTTTGGCGCCATATTGAAAAGCTACTTTTTTAATCAAGGATAAAATTTGGTGGCCCCTTTGAATAGCGTACAAAGAACCCTAACCAAAAGAAATTAAGCTAAATAAATAGGCAATTTGAGATAACTTGTCAAAACAAACAATTTAAATAATTAATATAACTTAGATTTTTTGGTGCCAGTCCTTTCCTGGGACAAAGATAGATTAATTTAGCTGAAGTAAGTGAGAAAAAGGTAAATATATGAGGAATCCACATTTCAAAAGAGGTAGAGAGAAACTCACCGAACGTTAAACGTTTCAAGACAAAAAGATAAAAAAAAACCTCACAAACCTTAGCCAAAATAATATACATTATTCTAAAACGAACGAAAACTAAGTATAAAAACTAACTAGCTCAGTTTTCACTTAAATAATGGTAGAAGGGGTTGATGGTTATATAATTACGAAGCTAATGAAGATAATGAATCAATCAGTTCTTTTTTCCGCTACAGTGAATTCAATTTTCCCGTCAGGCTAATATTCTGGTTGCCAATGCAGTGCTCCAAGTTTAGCATGCAGAAGAAATAATCTACACATAATCCAGCGACATAATTCATCACCTTGAAGAGATTATAAAAACCGTTTATAACATTCTTTCTATGTGTTTATCCGTTTTATTTCTGCCACAGGCATGAAAAAGTTTCTTTTTTTACTATATTTATTATCAGTGAAGTAGCACTTTTTCTGGTGAAACTTTTTGGCCCTAATTCAGCAACACTTCAGATCGGATAAGATTTTTGTTTTTTCATTCATATTACGAATACGATTTTAGATAATATTTTTTCTCTCCTGCACAATTGCGATTAATTTGGTAATCCACTTATCAACCAACTACCTGCAAATTTTAAAAAACTGCTACTAAATTTGTGTTTTTTCAGGATATTAAGGCCAACTGCAGAGAAAGCAAGAAATAACGTTCAGTGATTTGCAATGGCTAAATACTGGATGCTGGTAATTGCTTTTGCTGTTGACGTAATTGCTCTTCCTGATATAATTCGAATAGGTAATTACAATTTAAATAATTATTTGTACACAAAGAAAATAATAAGGTAACTATTAGTATATGACTGAATATGAATCATTTAACGATAATTATCTAAATTATCCATTTGTAGCATTTCTTTATTTCAAAACCAAGAACTTTATTCGTACTGTAAAAAAATATCTTACAAAACATAAAGATTTTATTAATATTTTCGTTGCATTCCAAGCATTTCCAATAATATTGCTAATTTTTTTTCTTGTTTAGTTTGTTTTTTTACTTTTTTCTTTTCCGCAAGTTGTAACCAATTCTATACCTTGGATGGAATGAAGGTAGAATCCTACTGAAAATCTTTATACTTGATCCCGTACTGTTCCTGTACAGGTTTCTTTACTAGAAAAAGGACCACACCCTGTTAAGGAAACAGAACAATGTTAGCATAAGAAACTGATTGATTGATTGGCAATGAAGCGAGAAAATTCTTTACTAGATACTAAATTTGAACCCTACTAGAACTAATTCAGTAGTAGACGCAAAGTTTCGGATTCGGCCCGATCCCTTATGGAGCCTAGTAACAAAGTTTTGATAAAATTTGTTTAAAACTTTCGGTTCTGTCCGATTTCTTTATGAGCCGACACGGAAATGCTCAGACCAGACTACCGAATGCATCCTCAGGCTGCGGATAGAGGGTTACAAAACTGAATAAGCAGTCACGGACAGTGGACCAGGAATGGTCCCGAAGAAAAACCCCCCAATTTAAGGCATGAGCAGCCTCTTATAGATTAATCATCTGTCTGTTGGTAGGCTTGAAGTTTCATCCACACACACTTTGGAGAAATTCGAAAAATTGTCCAAGATTTATTTGAAGCGAGGACGACTTGTTGGAAATTCCAAGGATGTCATCTGCAGAGGCGCTATTTAGTATTCCGCTCTGTCGGCAAGGAACACAGTAAATGCTAAAATCATTCTTTCCATTCCAGTAATACTCTATTTATTTGGAGTACTTCCATGTACTAAGGTCGATCTAAAATCCCTGGAAATCGGGTCACGAAAGGTTATGCACATGAACAAAAGCTTGCACCTTAAGTCGTCCGTTCCGCGACTTTACATCTCACGTCGTCAAGTGAGTCGCGAAATGCTACATCTCGAATGTGTTCACAACAGGTTCGTTCTGAGTACAGCACATATAGTCGCAAATTGACGAGACCCTCTTATTGAAATGGGCAGCAAACAGTTTTTGTTTGCAAACAAAAAACGTTTTTAAATAAATTTGTTTCGATGTGTGAATAATTCTATCGACACACTTAAACTATACGAATTGATTCTACATTGTTTAAAGAATATCCAAGGATATTTGTAAGTTGATCGGATGAGTAACTGTGTAATGGTGGACGATCAAAAAGTGTGTAGGGTCACATTGACCTAGAGTGCTCTGCGTGATTTGAAACATAGTTGTGGGTTTCGTGGGTGAAACTACACTAATGTTTTTGTTCCGTGCTGCGAAGTAAATTACGAAATTTAAGTCCTCCATCCACCGTGTACCAGAATCAAATTTAAACAAAAGGTCACAGCACTTTACGTTTTTTTCTTGAGTTTGATTTATGAGCTAAAAGATAGTGTACAAAATAAATTTTAGCGAAATCCCCATAGCAGTTTTTGAAGAAGGTGGTTTCTCAGGGTAAAAATAGATTTTTTCATATAAATATGATAAATTGGCATTTTTTCAATTAATTGATAAAAATTTAGTAATTAAATGTATTATCAGTCCTTATCAACAAGTAAACAAGAAAATAAATTAGTCTTACAGGTATTGATGATTGTATTCTAGGCGGAAAAGTTATACATAACAGGAAATATTATGTATAATTTTCAGTTGTTTCACACAAAAAATGTACAAAACAAATGAATATCATACATAATATTTCCTACTATTTATATCATCTCCGCCTGGAATTCTTGTACTGCTTTCAGTAATTTACTTGAATAATCAGGATGTGTGCTCTAAAACTTTGTATTTAACCCATGTTCTTTTAAAATCCGAAGGAACTGATACCATTACATTGCCTGATCACCAAGAAGTTGTAGTTCTAGTTGTCGCGAAACAAGAATCAACTACGGCTTCAAATTTCTCAAAGCACCTAAAATATTTTAAACAGCCAATGCTACAGATTCCATACAGTATATCGACTTTGATCAGAGGCATTCTATTAGAAATACACGCAAACGCAACACTTGCATTTACAAGCCAGCTAGTAACATTACATATTTTGGCGTATTTCAGATCGTTCATTTCAAACGCCATTTTTATATGTGTTTATACACTTTATTTAGTAGTTATCAATCAAGTAATACAAAATCAATGAAAATTAAATATATTTAAATTAAGTATATTTGTGTACGGTTATAGAATAAGGGGAAAGCTGTACGAGGCTGATACCAGAACTAACTGAATAATGGGAAAAAGTAATTGAGTTTTGAATGAAAAGTTTTTTCAATATTTTTTTTTCATGAGAAGAAATATTAAAAAATAATTTTTTAGATAGCCTTTTCAGTACTTACTTGCTGTTTTTTAAATTAAAAAAATTGGTTTTGATATAACGTTGAAAATGTTGTCTGCAGACAGATTATAATTTTTTACGAAACTTAATTGCTTTAACTATTCTTCAACTAATTTCTATGATTCGTCAAACTCATAACTACAAAACTATCGAATAATTAATTCTCTTAATTTTCATCGAAAATACATTGTATGTGTTTTCATAAAAAGTTTGATTTGGTACAAGGTACATAAATTGTTGACCCATTAAGCTTGGATATGAAAGTAATTTTTTTGCTGTTAGGTTGCGAGTACAAATATGTAAGTGCTACCAACCAAACAATCTTTTTCAGAAAAAGTTAATGCCTCGTACCAGCATAACCTATTAAAATTATTCACAGGTTTTTTGTTTATGAAAGTGGGTAGCAATAAGTGTTATGGTTCCCGGTTAAATACGACGTATTTTGGAGCTCGTCCATTTTTAATAACATATTGAAAAATAATCATATGAAACAAAATTGTAACGTGCTACAAAAAAGTATAAAATATAACATAAATGGTTAATATAATTCATGTCATGACATTGCTTTTTTTCAATGAATTTTGGACAAATTCCGGTTTCGAACATTTTTCCGAAGTTGCCCGAAAAGTGATCAGACATTTGTCTACCCGTTTCTGTCCTATCGTATCCGTAATTTTTGCAGCTGAAGTAGCACGAAAATAATTCCGAATGTAATTTTCAGGGATTACAGCACAAAAGGAGCTCATAAAAGGAGAAATTGGGTGATTTTCTCACGAAAAAGGGGAAAATAGGGGAAAGATTAAACATTTATTTGTATACGTCGAAAAGAAAAAACAATCTTTTATAAGAAATGTTATATTTTTAAATGATTTTTAACGATTTTTCAATGATTTCTGCCATGACAGAATTTATTTTCAAAAATTGGATATACTTGAGTCTTCAGTTGAGGGAAGTAAAAATGATGAAATTAATCGAATCGTTTGAGATGAGGGATAACAATTTGTAGTCTGATATCCAAAACAAGTTGAAAAACAAATTTTGAAATCGATTAATATCTTCTGTTCTCTTTTTCAAATTTACAATATTTAAAATTTTGAAAAATGAAAAAAATTGCCTCATTCAAAATTTGTTGAAATTATACAAAAACATATTTTTTTGGATTGATTCGAACCTCAAATTTCTTCATCTTGAGGCAAAGAAACATGTTAGCATTTTTTTTCGTGGTGTACATAACGTCCCAATATGGCAAAAAATACGAAATCCCAAAAATCCTAAATCGCGACCAATTTTTTTTTCCGAAAAAGCAGAATGATAAAATTTTTCTTTGGTTCAAGCTGAATAAATTTCAGGTTTAACATATTGAACTTTTTTCAAAATGTGTGCATATGAATCAATCAAAAAAAAAACAAAAACATTTTTTTGCACTTTTCAAAAAAATGATTACTGCGTAAAAAGTTTATTTTTGAATTTCGTAACTTGTTATTATTGTTCACTAGTGAAAGCTATAAATATTACAAATTTGTCATAATTTTTGAATGAATAGGAAATATTTTGAATTTTAAATCGTTAAATTTTACTGCTTCAACATTTTTCTTCACTTTTGTCGAATGCCAACCCACAAGTATTTTCCCCCTCTCAGCTCTAACGATTTTATTTATATTAGCATTTTCACTTCGCCCTACTCTTCAGTGCTCTCAAACTAAAATAAAAAATTGCTCAAGCTAGAACATTTAACATTGCAGTTGATGAATTTGGAATATTCCATTTTTCAATTAGGTAGGTATATAAAGTCTTCAACTTCTAATACTTAATTAAAAAGTACTACAGACTTTGTAATATTATTGGTACCTTATTCATTCATGAATAATTTATTCACGTTCTATAATTTCTTTAATTATTGTTCAATAATGGGTACACTTACTAATTTCAGAGAATTTTCCGCGTAATTCAAATATTGTATTTTCAAATATCGTATATTTAAAATGAAAAGGGAAGCTTTTTGAGAATAGGGGAAAAAGGGGAAATTTCAAGAAAGAAGGGGAAACTAAGAAAAAAGAGGAAGATCGTGCACCCTGCATTCTGTGAAATCCGAAAGTTATACAAACTACCGGATTCGATCAATTTGTATTAGATTCGGTCGCGTCAGGGGTTTTTATGGTCTCGCGGACTCGATTTATCCGGATCATATCCGGTCAGGTCCGTATTTTGTACATAATAATGAATGCGATTAGTCCGGATCTAAACCAGTCAAATCCGAAAGTTGTAGGGTTGAAAGTATCTATTAAGGCTTAAGCATTTTGAAAAATCGTAACCGCTGTAGATTCGAACCCTACCTATACTACCTAACCTGCATCTTACATTTCAACCAACTAAGCTGCTGAAGCGCTTGGATCTTCCTGACAAAATCTCGGTACTGGTTAATACAATTTGGTAAAATTAGTCGACGCGTGACCTAATCTATTCTATATAATGCAACTAATTTACTGTTTTATTTCCAGTCGCGGACCGTGACACAAGTTGTTCTCGGGACGCTATACCCACTTTCGTCGAATTCGCGTGTGACGTGCCGTACTGTTGATGATTCTTGTTCAGAATGATCTCCTGATTCCGAATATGCATTACCCCTCTGGCATTTATGATATACTCAATATATAAGCGAATAATTAAATTTTCATAATGAATCAATTATTACATTACCGTGCAATATTTACAAAAATCTCTTTTGTACTTCTGCAGAGTAATAGAAGGAAAATGAAAGTTCTCCTGCCACTTATCTGATTAGAACAATATTTTATTTAAAAAAAAGTGTTTAAAGTAAAATAATGGACAACAATTCTTCTTCTTTCTATGCTGAGCAATGTGGTTTTATTTGAAAAATGTTTTGATGGAATCGAAAATATGAGTTGAAACGAACATTTTTAATAATGGACGCTATCTCTCTCGAGTAAAAAATTTTCAAGATAGAAGGGTTCTAATTAACGAACGGAAAACGCCTTTCAATTACCTGTCCTTTTCATCAAAAGAAATTTGTTATCTTATCAAAAGTTTCCCACAAAAGAGTTCTTTCACTCTAAGAAATATATTTTTATGTAGAATAGATGAAAAATTAATTATGTTTATATAACAAGGCACGAAAGTTTATTCAGTCCTTTTATCTTGACACAGCTTCACAGCAAAAAGACATAAGTGAGTCACAATTGGCATGGTGCTTCTTTGAAGAGCTTTAAAATAGTAGAGGTAATCAAAAGTTCTGAAATAAAATCGTATCAAACTTCATTTATATAGATCCTGCGAGGTTAGGATGAAATTCGAATAATTTCAAAAGTGAATCGGAATCAATTGATTATATTAATTTTTTCAAACTTTTATTCCCTGTAGAATTATTCCGGTTTCTTTTCCTAGAGGTCGCCTCGAAAGAGTTACAGTTAGCTTGAAATCCAAGAGCGTAGAATCGTAGATACTAAATACGTTGGGATAGGATACCAGGAATTCAGTGGGTATCTACGATACGTGCTCGTATTACGAATGGATTCCAATTCACCCGTGAAATTATTTTAACCTTATCCCAACTTCGCAGAATATATAAAAATAAAGTTAGATACGATTTTATTTGATAACATTTCAATACCTCTAGAGGTGCGGATTTAAATAAATTTCGGTTAAAAATTATATTACTATTTTCGCAGTGCTTCAAAGAAGCACTATGCCAATTATCTTTATTTATTTTTCTTGTGAATCTGTGTCAAGATAAAAAGACTGATTGAACATTTCTGCCCAATTATATAGAAATAGATACTTTGTCTATTGCATACAAAAATATATTTTTTAGTGCATAAAGAACGCTTTTGTGGCAAAAGTTTGATAATAAAACAAATTCCTTTCAAGAAAAATGAATGTCGATTCAAAGGTGATTTCCGTTCGATAATTAGAATCCTTGTATCTTGAAAGTGATTAACTTTAGACAGATAGGATTTATTATAAAAAATGTTCGTTTCAGCTTATATTTTCGATTCTATCAAAGCTTCTTCAAACACAAAAAAATATTACTTCCCATAGAAAAGAGTATGTTTTTATCTAAAAAATTGTATTTAGACAAAATATTATTTATAAAATTAACCGTGAATAATTCCTCAATAAGATTTTTTAAATGAAAACGCATCAGAAAGATTTGTAGAGAATCTTTCAAGAAATAAAATGAGCCCTAAAACATTAGGGTTAAATGAGAATTGGAACTTTTATCTGAAGAGAAAGAAAAAACGCTGAACTTTAAATAACTGATATTAAATAAACAACATTAACCCGAAATATTTTTTTTCTAAATTTCGCCTTCAGTTCTATTCCTAAATTAGTCGTACTGGAAATATTATCCTCGAATCTATAAATCATTTTTAACAATACTTATTTTTGGATTCGAGATAACTTTAGTACATCCTTGAAAATTGAAGCATTCATAAATTATGATCTCGAAATTAAGTAGTCAAAAATGAATAATTTTCAAATTGGGCATCCTGATATATAAAATTTCATCATTTCAATCTAATGTGTGAAATTAATAACTTCAAAATCAAGGGGAATAGCTTCATGTTAGAGACAATTTAATGAGTCCCATCCAGCTACCCTTATTTGAGAGAAAGAGAGTGTGGTGTCTATTTCAATGCCCTACAAATGATGCAGGTATAGGCTTGAAGGCACATACCAGAAAAAGACCAAACGTTGTTCGAAACTGGTATTAATGCGGTATTAAATTGGTATTTCTTTTCACGAGGGTGACGTATACGTACTAATAAACTGTGACATTGTCATAATAGAAAAAGTCGCGAGACCAAAAAAAGTACCTAAAAGGCGATCGGCAACAGAAGAGCTTCAATTGGGGAAAAAAGGAATGTATCGTAGATTATTATTATTTATAATCGTGGTCTGGTTCAGGCCTTCACTTTCAAGCCTACATATACGGTATTTCACACTACTGCCTTACATCCGGTACATTTCGCGTTTCCAAGATCCGTTTACTTTCTAATTAAATATTAATTTGTTAATGTCAGTCTATGGAGCAAAACATGCAGAAAGTTAGCGAATTTTGGAAATGAACGAGAAACCGGAAGTAAGGCCTCAACGCTGGCAATTGTTGTTACGTATTTGAATTATGATTATATTTATTTTTCATAAAGTAATGTTTAAAGTCCTCGATATTAATTGTTTATTTCGTAAATTTTGTCAACGTTGACAGCCGGTCTTTTCTTCTCCAGAAGTTATTATACTTTCATATAATTATAATACTTTCGACATTTTAAATTATTGTGGCGCCGCGATAGGGATTTAGAAGGTGCTTTCTAATCAAGCATTTTGACGCGTGAAATGCATTGAAACCTAGGAGGCCTGTTCTAGTTCAGTGGTCATCCCACATTTGCTTTTTTATGTACCTGTGTAATTGGAAGCATTGGAAGTAAAGCGAGTTGACCAAAATGTTAAGGCTAACAGAATGCTTACTTACTGAATTTTAAAAGTTAAAACCTCGAATATTTCTATGGTCTATATTTGGTTCAAATATGTGACGTACGACAATTTGGAACTATTATTTCACGACAAATTAAAAGACAAATTGAAAATTTGTGTGTGAGTATCGAGGATATATTGAATACTAATGTGCAGGTAACACTTCGTGTGGGTACCGCTGTTACCTAAAGAATAAGAATTAGCGTTCTAACCTCCAAATCTTCCTACTGAAAATTGTGGGCGGCGTTTACGCCCGCATATTCAAGCGCGTATAAGAAAAAGCATTGTTGGCCGCATATGTGGCCACCTTTACGACCGCACCCTATTTTTGACCACATTTGGCTGCATTTCGACAAATAATAAATTGTTCACAAAATTTGTGTTAACTTTGCAAATGAACTTTGAGAATTCACTACAAGCAAGTTCACTACGTATTGCAATAAACGTTGCCCTTTAATTCATAAATATTTACAGTTGTGCTTAATTACTTACCTCAAACAATAAAAATTAAGTCAAATTACATTTTTCAAGTGGTTCATAATTTTTTTAAATAAAGCCGCAAATGTGGTCGCAAAAGTGGCGCAGGCGTAAATGCTGTTTCTCATGCACGATAAAAAATACAAGCGCAAATGGGGCTGCAGATTTCCAGTAAGGCTGAAAAATTATGAATAATAGAAAGTAACCCACTTATAAGGATAATTTAATACAACCAAAGCGAAAATTCTTTGAAAAAACATGGTTAAATATAAATTTTCAGGACTTTTGAAAAGCTTTAATTCCTTCTTCAGACTTTTTCATGAATCTTATATCGCTTGTCTCAAAATGGGAATTTTCGATATTTTCAAACTTTTTTAGTAAATAAACCCAGAATATTTGGATTGGAAAGGCCAGTTAAACAATTCACTCTTGCTTCAAGGACCCAAAAACAGTGTATCAAAGCTCGATTCGATCCTTCCATGTTTTCGGAAGGGCCGACAAATGGATATACATATTTTATGGCGATATCAATAGATATCTGAACTTTATTTATTGAATTTCACAGTAAGGGTCGGGGAACAAAAGGGCTTAATCTTGTTTCTTCAAATTTTTCAGGACGCCAGAAAAACATTGGTATTTTGCGAGATTACCAGAAAATATATATTGGATATATGTGATCGATAGTCTCCCCTCTTGAATGTTGTTCTTTCAAATTTCATGCGAATCCGTCAAATAGTTTTCGATTTATGAGACATCAAAGTTAAGCGCGGGCCTAACCCAAGCGGGTACAGGCGAACAAAAGGTCCTAACCCAAGAGGGTACAGGCGAACAAAAAGGCCTAACCCCGAGTTTTCCCTTTGCCGTCAGGTACTCCAAGCATTGACGCGGCATCTCGCGACGCTCGGCTTGCTTCCGCGGCATACTCCACCAATTTCTCATCCAGATAAAATATCAAAATTACCGTGAGACTTTACTCAACAAACGCCTGTTTGAAATTTTTTGAAATTTTATCACAAAAAAAAAAGAGAAACAAAAAGCCAAACAATCTTTGCTTACCTTGCTCTCCTTGTCGATCAACATGTGCAACATATGATGTAAAATCGATAATATCGACCGCGATTAGTTTCTCCAAAGCCTTTGCCACAACCTAGTCACGCTATATGCCACATACCTATAAACTGACAATAAACCTTGACAAACCGAATGAAAAAATCATTTTTCCATGAGGTGCAATGTGAGGCTAGGCGCTTTTGTTTGTTCGGTACCCCTTGAGTTAAGACCTTGACTGAATTTGATTTTTTTTTAATGAAAAAAGAATTTCTAATTTTTGTAGTTTACACCCTCGAAACAGCGTTTGGTTAAGAGTCCAAAAATGTGTAAAAGTAAATTTTAAAAAATTTGTAGGGTGGGCGATTCTGTTCCCCGACCCTTCAGTTGTACAAATCCGTACACGCATACACATCTTGGGTAAAGCTGGGCCTGCGGAGAACTAAAAAATGATGTTGCAAGAACAGGTCGGTTTGAGGTCCCAGTTATTTAGAGCCTGGAGTAAGGGTGACTACTAGATCGTCACACAATTTCTAATTTCGCAACTTAAGCCTTTTGGAAACAATTTTTACGTTGTCATCGTCAATTAATCTAGAGTTCGAGTCTATTAGTTTTATAGAATTTGAGTTAGTAGCAGTGCCATCGCAGCTGCTGTGCAATGAACAGTGAGTGTCATGTTCACGGTCGTATGAACGAAAAATAATCTAATATATAAGTTTTTGTGTACGATTCGCCTTAAAATACTGTAGAATCCTGCTTGATACAATCTCTTGGTCTTAGGTCTACGTATCCTAAATAATTAAGAACGTATGTACTAGTTTTGATCCAAGTCTAGGTTCAACATCGTGATTTTATAGCTTGCAATGAGGTTTCCACGGCGTTCAAATTTTGTTGTAATTCTTCGAAAATGTTCATGGTGTAATGATTTTTCAACTAAAGGCAATTGTGGAATTAGTAAACTAATCTCTTTGGCATTAATTTTATAGAACACATTCTTTTTGAAGTAGATGTCGTTTTTTCCGTATACTAAATTTTCGTAACTTTGAAATAGATTTTGGTGTTTGAATTATAAAATATTTATCACTAAAGAGCAGACTCATTCTGAGGCTGTTTTATAAATCACGATATACTGATTAGGATCCTTTAAAAGGGATAAATACTAATTCAAGAATTCTAAAAACTGAAAATTGGCACATCTGATCAAAAATCTTGTTTGTTTTGATGTTTTATTATGGTTATTTCTCAGGAATGGATCTCGCTTATCAAATTAGTTGGTAACATTTGCTTTGAAATTCGAAGTTCGTCTATATTTTCACAATTTTGTAAGTTATAAAAATGCACAGGTACATATAAGCTTTTTTTCAGGTTTTGTGAGAATAATCTCGTATGAGGGAATTGCCATGAGTCATCTATTGATTAGTCCAATGGTGATTATGGATATATCAATTATGTGTTGGTAATTTTGAACGGATAGTTTAGTAGGGTATTTTTTATTGTTGAGTCCTTCCGGCTTTTTAAGCTCTAGGATCAAAATATCGGGCGTCAAAATTTGGGGAAGCACAATTCCATGCTTCTCATCATTTATTGATTCGCTTATTAGATTTGAATCCTCACTATATTCGGCAATCGCAATCTCTGCAGATGTAGTCCAATGAGAAGTTGAGATATTTTTTCGATTGGAATTGGTTGCATTAATTATTCAGCTCAATTCTTGTGTTTCATCTTCTGATTGTTTATTGAAAGTTTGAAAGTCATGCGGGAAACTGTTTTTCCGATTTTCGAAGTTCTGCACGTCGATTCCCAGGAACAGTTTCTAAATCTCATGGTAGAGCTTGGTCTTATCAAGTTTTTCGGCGAAAATCGAGGTGTGTCCAAGATCCTCAACTTGGACATCAGTTCGGATTCCGAAGATTAATATTCCCAGAAATACGGTATGGATCTTTAGAGATAAATAACCATGTGAGTTAGGAGAATCGTTGGAAATGGTTACTGATACTTCATAATTATCAATTCGAAAAATAGAATCAGGGATGTTTGGATCATCTAGAAATTCCACATGTCCGTGTGATTTTGTTATAGGTAATTTAAATAATTTATTCTGATTCAGCGGGATTCAAATGCCGTCGTAGATCAGATCGCATCAAGGGCACGTCATCTGTAGTATTTTGAGCCTTTACCGGTGTCCTCTGTTCTAACTAGACATTTCATTTCTCCAAAGAGTTCCAAATTTTATTTTTTCAATAGGTGCTCGCTTTTTTGAAGAGATTTTTGACCTATCTCAATTAATTCGAGCCTTTCAATGATTTTAGGAAGGGTTTTTTTTGAAAATAATTAGGAATTGTCTTGGGAATTGTTCTGCAAATTCTCGTGGGAATTTTTTTGTCAACTATTTTGAGAAAGATTAACACAAATTACTTGCCGTTTTTCTTTTGACATGTAAAGCTGCTGAATCGTAATCTGCAGCCGTTTCTTTGTTACTCCTTATGATAGAAGTTGAAGCGTTGACGGGGTGCAAAGTGCTGACTCATAGGTATTATGATATCCTTCGTTGCTAATTTAGTTGGATGTCGTATGATCTTTTCTAGGACTTTCGCCCACGAAATTAATATCGAACCTACTTAATTCCGCCCGAGTACGTGTTTGCTGGTGATTCCCGGTAAAAGTATCACCGTATAATCAATTATGTCACTTATAATTTTACTGAATTGAAGATTCCACTATTCTTTTCAAAGATAGTCGACTTGGATCGTATTCGTTTCACAGTTGTTTAGGGTCCCAACTATTTGGACCCTGGAGTAGGGGTGACTACGAGTTTGTGACACATCCACTACAGTAATAATTTGTTTAAAACAATTTCGCTAACGCGCCATTCTGAGGCATTTATGGATCGCCTTAAAATTAGTTACACCTTTTAAGGGTCTTAATGCACTATTTTTCCATATAGCTAGTTTATTTTATCGTACAAGTACGTAATGTATATTCAACTTTCTAGGTGGACTATTTCATCCAACAGACGATAAACAAGAAGTCGCCTTCCGCTATGCAGTAGAAAAGATCAATGCTAACAGAGATATCCTTCCGAAGTCACGACTTAGTGCACAAATTGAACAGATATCACCGCAAGACAGCTTTCATGCCTCCAAACGAGGTAACTTTAAGCGGATTCATCTATCATTCACATTTATACTTGAAGAATTCATTGCACAGCATACATCTATAAAATCATGTGAAATTTTGTAGTCCCTCTAACAGAGCATAACTTAATACGCTGTTTCTATCCTGACATACGTTGGAGAAAAAATCTGAGATGAAAGTTATAGATCAGATATCATAACTACAATTCTAACTACCATTAAAGATCAACGATTTTAAAGTCTTAGGTTTTTGAAATTCTCAGCATCGAATTCTTCGTGTGTCAGGATGGACACCGACTCCCAGTAGAACGCGGTAAATCACATATATGGCCACGTATCACGACCGTGATATATATATATATATATATATATATATATTTATGTTTTGGTTTATATTCCTTTGGAATAGAACTGAAGGGCCTATGGCAAAGCCACCGAACGCATCCTCGGGTTGCGAATAGAGGGTCCCGGTATCAAGGGCTTCTGCTGAATATGGTTACAATAATTAATAAGCAGTTGCGGACAATTGACCAGAGATGGTCACGAAGGAATAAGCCCTGAGCGGAGGCGTAGCAACCGTGCAGAAAGCTGAATGACACCTGGAGTAGATGCGGGTGAAAACGATTGAACGCGCAGAACACCCTACAATGTGGCAGCAAACAATGCCGATCATCCTAGAGTTCGGGGTGCTGGAAATAATTTATATGGAAACACGACGAACCGGCAAAACACCCACACTGAGTGGACGAATCAACTCAATGATGACTTGCTAGACTGCTACGATGCCAGCATTATCCCTGTTCATCGAGGCTTTATGGCGCGTATGCATACTGACTGGTGCCAAAAACACCCGGAGCTTCAGCACGTTTCTATTCAATCCTTCCGAAATCAACGTGCCTACCTCTCGAAAAATTGATATGTACGCGGAGCGCTTCCCCAACCGCTGCATGATCAAGCTGCAGCCGAAGATGAGGAAGCGACAATAATACCAACCCCGAAAAGCAGGCACCTTCTTAGAGATGATCACGATTTCAGGACAAAAAGGAACATTTACATGCAAGTTCCTCCTGAGCCCCAAGATCTGGCTGAAATGGACGTCGCCCTTCGTGAAGAAATCACGCAGGAGTCCAACCCCTGATCCATCAATTTCTCAGTTTATGGTTCTGCGAGAGCTTTGGATGATTCAAATCGAAGGCTCAAATAGACGATGGATCAAAAGACCAAAAGACGTTTGCACCATCTGAACAAGAAGATTGGATGGGCAAGACAGAATGCGTCCCGTGTTCAATGTGTGATTGACTACATGACATTTGGTAGACCATTCACGGAAGGGGTTCGAAAGTTCGCCCAAGAACTGAGGATCTTGAATCACACACTGAACAAGTCAAAGCTGCTGACAATCAAGCAG
>JAABKJ010005159.1:0-11500 GCA_011634705.1 Andricus grossulariae
TTCCAATGGCACGAAAGTTGTACTTTCCTGTAATTTTCATTGAAATTTATTGTATCTATTTGTACATTCCTGTAAACATGTTTTTAGGTTTTCGTAATTTTTCGTATAAATTTTTCCATTAGGGATGTTTCAACAAAACTTTCAAATTTTCAACCAAATAAGTAAACTTTTATCTATAAATATAATGGCCAGGAGAAAGCAAAAAGAATAAATGAAAATACAAGGCATATAAATTAGTAACAATAATATTATATCTGGGTGGCCCGAGAAAAGAATTTCTTTCTGACTTATGAGAAGGGAATTTACAAAAAACAATCCCTGTTTCCAGTTAGAATTTGTCAAATTTGGAAAATTCCTTTTTCCAAATTGGAATTTGTTCGAATCTAAATATTATTTTCTTTTTTTTTTTAATTTGCCAGAATTTGCAAACTATGCTCCTTCAAATTTCAGTGAAAGTGTAAAGAATTATAATTTAGATTTTTTGACAGGCAAGTTTAGTAAAGGATTAGCATAAAAGGGGGAATTTCCTAAAAGACTGATAATTCTGAAATAGAACTGGATTTTCCGTAAACAATTGTAATTTTGAGCTAACGACAGGGAATTTGCTTAAAGAATTATAATTTTTACATGAGACTGGGAATTTTAATACAGGATTATAATTTAGAGTTCAAGACAGTAAGTTATCATAAATAATTATAATTAAGCTTGAAATTTCGAAAAATAATTGGAATTCTGATTCAGAAAAACGGAGTTCAAAGAAAAATGTCTTCAAATACAGAATTATAATTTTATTACTATACTTCCCTGTTCTAAATCATGAATCTTAAAAATATTTTTCAGTGTTTAGAAATCTTTGAAAGTCGTTTGACACCATTCAAATTATTTGAAGCATTGACTGGAAAATGACCGTCAATTTCAAATCGCTCAGCGGGTTAGCAATATATACATTTTTCATTCAAACGACGGATTGCGCTGAACTGTAGAAGATTACATTAAGTATAATATTAGTTTTGACGAATTTAGTATGTAACAACATTTTTTGCCTTGAAACTCACTTTGATAGTATTCCTATATCTAATCACGACAGCCTTGACGCCTATACCGTATGAGATAACGAATATAAGTCGTAATATATAATTTAATGAAGAACTCGAATATATTTGTTAGATAAAGTGTTAATCATATTCTCCATCAGTTCATTAATTAGTTTTTCCTCAAATCAAGAAATATGCGGATTATTCATACTCTCATCTTGTCTTTGGCTGTTATTCTCAATTCGATTGGTGAATATAATAAGATATCTACAATTTCATCTACATTTTTTCAAGCTACAAGCAAATCAGAATTTTTGCGATTGAATCCTCATTCCATTCCAATTACTGTTTTTTTTTAACTTCATTTGAGTTTGTCCGAAATGAGTACGATTTTAATGTGAATTTATTCCAGGAATATTGATATGGAATTCGTACCATATTTGCACCTGCACACATGGTAGACTCCTATGTCCTCTTCAACAAATTACGTTAGGTCAGCAGAAATTCGATCTGTTAGACTAAAAGTGATTTCTCTCTTGAAGAAAAAGCTTCATTTTTTGTTCTCTTAAAAAAATTAAATTCGAACCGATAGAGAGGAATTTCCACAGTGTTTTCAGTTCGCGCGACTAATCGCAAATTGGGCTACTTCAGAGGCTCTGCGCGCGACTGAAATCGGTGATTTGCGACAAGTCTCAATTTAGGCTACTTAAGTGCTAGAGACCCATGAATTAGGCTAGTTTGACCGCGAACCGCAAGGATCGAGTTTCACGTCGTTTTCCGGTTAAGTTAGCGGTACGTAAGCGGCACGTAAGCCTCGTGACTGGAACAGCATGGATGGTTGCACGTGATTGGACAGCGCTGTGTATATGCGCACGGACGGCTCGTGCGTGAGTCGTTTCCTGTGCCCGGCAGCGGCATTTTATGTGCGAGCACATTTAAGAGTTGGCACTCCTGACCGCCGGCTATCCTTGCGATCGCATCCGCCAACGTCGACGTCTGGTCTCTGATTGGTCGAGACGTTAACGGCAACAGCAATCGCAGTCGCAACGTCGCGACTTTGCGATTGCGATCTTCTCGATCATCTCGCGTCGGCGAGAACCGCGCTTGTGAAAGTCGCTACTTTGGGCAATGATATTATACACCCAGGTACAAAAAGAACAAGTTTTCGAAAATGTGCAAAAACTGTATGTATATTGTAAAAAATAATTGAAATTTGTTTTGAGATTTTCTTCGAATTTGAAAAAAGCTTAAAATAAAATTTTTTGAAACGAGTGTTTCAAACTGATTTGGGCAGGATTAGCTAGGAAACATAATATAGAAGAAGTTTTTTGAATTACAAAAAACGCACTTGAATATTCTTAAAAAATTTCAAAAAATTAAAACAGACGATATCGCCAAAACATGATTTTTGGCTTCAGGGAGTCTCAACACGTGAAAATCCGTGAAAAAACTGAGGCGTGAAATTTCGGAAGATTTTAATATTTGTCAATTATAAATGATGAGAATGTAACGAAGAAGGAAAGAAATTCTTTTAAGTATCATTAATGTTGGTACCATATTCCTAAGATTTTAAGTCACATGATTTTTCATTTTCAACAAAAGAGTTGAGTTTTTTAGCTAAAAAGTCGAAGGTTTAAAAAGACATTCTCCATTTTAAAACCGAAAACATGAGCTTTCAACATAAAATATTACTGTAATAGTAGACATTTCAAATAAAAATAATTAACTTTGGTAAAAAATTATTGTTGTAAATAATAGACAAAACGTGTCTCATATTTTGCCTAAGAAGACAATAGATTTCCATCTTAATCAATAACTATAGCTAACCTGTAAACTTGCGAATAATTGTATATACTTAATTATCGGAATAATTCCGATGTTTTGTTATCTAATTACTGTACCTTAATAGCTGCGGAAAGGCTAGAAAATATGCATAGATCTAACTTTACATCTTTTAATTAATGTAAATAATGTCAAAAAATGAGTATGCTACGAACAAAGATATATATTGTAACAACGGTTACTCTCAAATATTGAAAAGTGTAAATTTCACTATGAACAATCCGAAAAATATTTTTCAATTCAAAGAAAATTTCTTTGAATTAAAGAAATATATTCAATGCTTCTCAGTCAAAGAAAAGTTTATTTGATGAACGTGTCCATAAATACTGAAGAAATCAAGAGAATTGTACCAAAATTTCGGTACAAATAGACCCTTTTCCCGCTCTATTTGTAACGAAAAATCTGCCTATTTGCACCGAAATTTCGGTACCCGTAGCCACGGCTTTAATTGATTCAAAGAGATTTCTTTAGTGCAAACAAATGGTTTTTTGTTCGAATAAATATTTTTCTTTATTTGTATTGCACAAGTTGACTTTCCCTGATTTTATGTTATCAAAGATACTTTCTGAATAGAATTCTCTTTTCTTTTGTTGTAGAGTTGAGTTTACAGTTCGAGCGACCACCTAATGACGACTCTAGTCCTGGTGTTCCTCGTGGCGAACCTTCTTCTTCTCTGGACTTGACTCTTTCTCTAGCCATTCCTCACTCGGTTTCTCCTGTCAGGTCTCCTGCTTCAGCCGAATCTTCTCCTCGTGCCAGATCCAAATCACCGCCTGCCATTCCTTCTTCTTTGCGCCTAGGTGGAATGACAATTGATGAACTTAGATCTGTTCGTCTTATTCCGCACACGAATCCGAACCGCCGATTCGAAATTCGAACATACACTTTTCCCCATGATGCACCAATTTATTTGAGAGATAAAAATCAGCACTGTGGACCCATGCCAACAGGAAGACAAATTGTATTATCAACAAACAATGGTGAAGTGTTTGCTATAGTGGTGGGTAATAACAGAGTTCTTCGTGGGATATTCACATTAAAATATGGCATGCAAAAACGGACAAAAATAAACATGAACAGTGGCGAGATTAAAGAAATGACCGCAGAGGAAATTCAGGAAACTCCTTTAGGCAGACATCGTACAATCTTGAAGAATTTTCAAATAATAATGCCAGACGACTTTCGTCCACATCAATAATTTAATTTTTTTTCGGAATGTCAAACTAAAATATTAGAGTGGCCGAAAAACTCCATCCTCGAAATTACCTAACTCTTACCTGAATTTTCAATTTCTAATTTTTCCTTTTCCATAACAGTTGATATTCAAAGATCAGCATTCAAGTCTAGTAACATTTTGGTCATCAAATATTTTATAATTAGAATAAAACAATTCTACAATGATATATGTGTCTTTATTTTAACCGAAAAAATTATGTTTCAACAACATCCTTGAATTATCAACCGAATAATTAAATTTTAACAAAATAATTAAATTCGTAATTTTAAATGGAAAGCAGTTGAAGTTAACCTAAAACCAACCATTTTTCGACAAAATAGTCAGATTTTCAACTAAGAAAATGAATTTTTAATCAAAATGATGCCTCTTCTCAACAAGTAGTTCAATTTTTCAATTTTCAAACAAACAATTTTTTAAAAAGCAAAAATGGTCCATCTTCAGTTAGGAAAGTAATTTAAAAAATGCGTTTTCAACCAAGTAGTTCAGATGAATTCTCAAGACAAAAAATTAATTTTCAACAAAAACTTAATTTTCTGCGAATTTTTAACAACGAAGAATAACTTATAAAGAATGATGACAATACAAGTTTTGAGTGAAATTATAATGATCAGCAGGAAACCATTGCGAAAAGAAAAAAGATATCGAAATACAAGGCAAATAAATTACTAACAGGAATATCATAATATCAGGGTGGCAAATCAAAATGTGCCATAATTTGAACACTTTCCTCTTCCGGATTTTATAGGAAGGAAGTTACTATATTTTTGAATTATAATAGAAAATCTTCCAAATATACATAATTCTGACTTGAAATAGGAAATTTTTTGATACAAAAAAAATAAAATAATAACTTCGAACAGGGAATTCCCATACAGAATTGTAATTTCTACTTCAGGAAAGGAAATGTTTTTTAAAATTTATTGTTTGACTTGAAACAGAGAATTTTTTATATGGAACAGCAATATTGTAAAATAAGTTCAATTCTGATTTGTTGTTGATTATACAATATTAGAAGTGATTATGAGAGTTTAAGCGAGATTGCACAATATTACAGGGATTACACAAGATTACATGGGATTACGTGGAAGATTCTGACCTCTCGGATTACCTAATTTCTAAAACACTTCATCAAAAATGTGAAAGGATAATGTTCATCTTTCCAATTCTTGAAAATACAGAATTGAGAGGGTTTCTACCTGACCGTGAAATAGGAAAATCTGCAGAAAAAACTGGGAATTTGATTCCGTGATAGCAACAGGGAATTGGAAAAGGTTATAAATGAAAGACATGTAAACTAAAATTCTGTCAAGAATTACAATTGATACATATCTGAACAGAGAATTTAGAACAAATATTATAATTCTAAGTTGCGACGTAACATTTTTTTAACGAAATATATTTTTGAGTTTCGAGCACTGAATATCCGCGAAGAATTATAATTTTTAATTTAAAACAGGGAATTTCAGTAAAGGAATATAATTTGGACAATTCAGACAGGGTATTCTTGTGAAGAATTATGATTTTGAACAGCTAATTTTTCTCATGTAAAAGAAGATTTATTATATAAACAATATAACTCTGACTTGAAACATAGGATCTCCATGAAGAACTATAATTTTCATTTTCAAACGGAATTTTCGTAAATAAATATAATTTTACTTGAAAAAGGGAATTTTTGACGCAGAAATGGAATTTTAAAAAAGAATTTTAATTCTGATTTACAACAACGGAATTAAAAAAAAAACGTCTCTTCAAATACAGAATTATAATTTTATTACCAAACTTTCCTCTTCAAATCATAAATCTTTAAAATCTGTTCCAATCTTCAGCAATCTTTCAATTTCGTTTCAAATCATTCACGCCTTTTGAGAGATTAACCGAAAAAAGACCGGAAATATAAAATCATTCATCTGTTAGACAATACAATTTTCTAATTTGAATGACGGATTGCTTTTAAACGTAAGAGATTATATAAATGATTATATCACTTTTAACCAACATAGTGATACAAGTTTTTTCCTAGAAACTGTTTCTAATGAAATGTAAATATCTGATTAAGAAAATCTTGGTGGCAACAATCTATGATATAACGATTCTAATATATAATATATAACCAAATGAAGAACTAGAATATTCCTTCGCTACAGCGTTAATAAAATTCATCATTAGTACATCAATTAGTGTTTTCTCCGATCAAAAAAGATGTGGATTGCTTCCACACTCGTCTTGTCTTTGGCTGTTATTCACAATTCTATTGGTGAATATTGATAATATATCTATAATTTTACCCACATTGTTCTAAGCTTCTCGCGAACAAGAATTTATGCGATTACATCCTCATTCCATCCTAATTGCTATTTTCTTTTAAACGTCATTTGAGTTTTTCCGAAATGACTTTTATCTGAATTTATGCCGGGTGAACCCAGAAAGTGCGTGCTAAAAAAAAAGGAATTCGAACAGTGTCCCTATTCATACGGAATACCTAACATATGTGTACATATGTTACACTACTAAAGGGACATCCATAAACTACGTCACCGATTTGAGAGGTGGGGTGGAGTCGAAAAAAAAACTATGGTTTGTAACAAGGAGGTATAGTGAATGGGGAGAAGAAACCACAAGGATGTGGTTTCTTGCCCAAAAAATTAAGATTTGAAATTGGCTGAAGTGCTCCAGGTCTCGCGGTTTTAATTATATGCAGTATTCTAATTTCTACAGCTTCTTTCAAAACCTTAATGTTATCCATGTCTATAAGCTATAGCGTCGGAACTCTTTGACCAGTAGCCATCGCTAATGATATTACTGCTTTCTCTGGAAGAGTTGTCAATGTAAAATAATCTAGCGGGTGTTGCTCAGCTAAGTGTTCAAGTACAGTATCAACGTTTCAAATTTCATCATAATTTGGTTTAGTTAGCTTCATTCCAAATTACACCTAAAAAATTTGTTTAGTAAAAGGTCTTTTGAGAAATCTTTGGTTGATATGAGCACGATTACTGATCTTGTTGAATTTAGTGTGCAATATGAGGCTCCTTCTTCAAATCTTTTAGTCACGAATTGTAAAATTTTGTTAACGCTGCTTTTGAAAAGGATAGCTTTGTTCTCCTTCACAAAACTTCCACCATGGTTTTAGTTTCGAATTTCGCTGTCTCATTCTTGAATCGGCTATGGAGTTTGATAAAATATTTATCGTCGACCCCGGTTAAACTCTCCGTTAATACATTTTCCTGATAGCTTCCCGGCAACTAGGAAAAGATTTCATGCTATCGGGTGAATTTCTCTCTTGCAAGAAGATAAAAGTAAATAAGGTGAAGGTTCACGTTTAATTGGGCTTCCAATCAATAGTTTTTGGAATATTGGTCGCCAAGACTGTTCTGGCCAATTTGGTACTATCAAAATTCTAGTAGCTTTGTCTTCCGTGATTTTTCTCAATACCCTCAAGATTAGTGCAAATGGAGGAAAGGTTTGAAAATACTAGTTCATTAGTGTGAATGGAAAAGCGTCAATTTTCGGTTTTTGGAATTGATTAGTTACCATTCTGTAAGCTTCTTCGGCTTGTTCTCACTCGTTATCTATATTCGTAATTCTATATTGTTGATCAGCCTCGACGTTATCGTTGGAGGCATTGTATCAAGCATAAATCCAAATTTGTTTATTCTCGCACCATTGCCAAATTGTTATAGCCATACTACCTTCAACTCTGAAAAATTAATGTGCTCTCAACTTTCAGATTACTTTCAAAAACCATGTGCCCGACTTCCTTCCGAAAATCCTCCCCATCGTGTTAGGGATGCAACAGAGAAAATTTTCTTGATAAAATGTCTGACAGATTTCTAATCATAGACCCAGGTATTGACACAGTAGATGAATTTGTTAAGTGATTTCAGGTTAAAATAAATCTGTCAGTGCAATCTGGTTTTTGTCTCAGAAAATATGAAGAAAGAAACTGCTCTTCTTCATACTAGCACTCTTGTCCAGCCTCGGTCGAAAATAGTCTATCAATTCCCAACAGCGCGAATATTTTTTCAACCAACCAGCTCATTTGATTACCACGACTATCTTCCGTTTCTGCCCGTTTGTTATTTCTGGTTCTGATTCTTGTAATTGGAGTTGTTTCTTCTCCTGGAGTGATTCGCCTTCCACGCTTCCCTGGATAGATTTGACGTCCTTCCCCCTCTTCTCTGAGATTTCTGATCCTGTCTGTATCTTGGCCCCAACTATGATATCAGGGGGAAGGCTAATTAATTTCAACAAATATTTTTGCACAGATCTTGATAAACGTCTATTCAGTATCATATTCAATTTCAGTAATTTTCAGCAAATATTGTAAAGCAGGTAATCGATATTGAAGCAAAAGTGTAGGTGAAAATGTATTAATTTTCGCAAAGTTCTGATTTTTTAATAGGTTGAATGTTTGATGAATAAAATTATTGTTGAAGAATATCTTTGTCAGCTGCTTTGATGCTTTGCTGCGGGAAATAAGGAATTCTTTAAAAAAGGAGAAAAGAGGGGAATAGAGGAAAGAGTGTGAAATCTGTGGAAGAATATACACAAGGAAAAGTTTGTCTTCCTCTTTTCTCATGTGTCGTACAGCTGTCTCTATTGTTGACTTTCCTTGAGTTAATGTTTTTACAAATTTTATATTAATTGAGTTCTCTGTTTCTTTTTGCAGAGTTGAGTTTACAAGCCAAGCGTTCACCTAATAGCGACTCCATTCCGGGTGGTCCTCATGACGGAACTTCTTCTTCTCTCCACTTGTCTCTTTCTCTTGCCTTGCCTCATTCGGTTTCTCCTGTCAGGTCTCCTCCTTCAGCCGAATCTTCTCCTCGTGCCAGGTCCAGATCACCTCCTGCCAATCCTTCTTCTTGGCGCATGTATGGAGTTAAAATTGAAGACCTCAGATCTGTTCGTCTTATTCCGCACACGAACCCGAACCGCCGATTTGAAATTCGAATATACACTTTTCCTGATGATGTACTAATTCAAGTGAAAGAAAAAAATCGTCTCCTTGGGCCCATGCCAACCGGAATACAAACTGTATTATCAACGTCCAATCGCGAAATCTTTGCAATACTTGTAGAAAATAACAGATATCTTCGTGAAATATTCACATTGAAATAAGGCATGCAAAAACGGGCAAAAATAAACCAGAACAGCGGCGAGATTAAAGAGATGACCGCAGAGGAAATCCAGAAATCTTTGAATTACCAATTTTTCCTTTTCCATAACAGTTAATATTCATAGAGCAGCTTTTAAGTCTTGTAACATTTTGGTCATCTTTTTTTTTATAATTAGAATAACACAATTCTAGATTAATATATCTGTCTTCATTTCAACCACATGGTCTAATTTTCAGTAATAAATATTAAATTTCAACAGAAAACAGTTGCATTTTCTACCTAGGGATCAAATTTTGAGGTCATAAAGGGGAATTTGTTAGCAGACTTTTCCCCCCGAAAAGTTTAATTTTTAACAAAGAAATGAGTTCTGAACGATCTTTCAACCATGAAGATGAATTTTCTACCAACAAATACGAATGTTTAATAAAATACACGACATTTCAAACAGATGCAGGAATTTACAACTCAAATTATGAATCTTTAACCAATATATTATTCATTAACAAAATATTGTAACCTTTCATCAATGACAGATGAAATGAATAAAATGAAAGATAAATTTCGAACAAATAATGTAATATTAGATATTTCAACTAAAATCGAGTTCAATTTTATATCAAAACCAGTTGAATTCAACCAAAAAGACAAATTTTCAACAAGTAAAGATTTTTCATTCACGAAATGATAAATTCTCAACTGAAATAGTTAAGCTATCAGTTAAAAAATAAGATTTTAACATAAAAACGACAATTTTTTAACTAAATAGTCACATCTTCAACTAAAAAAATGAGCTTTGAATTAAAATGATGCCTCTTCAACCAAACAATATATTTTTAACAAAGTAGGTCTACTTTCGGGACAGAAGTGAAACTTTCCAACTAAAAAAAGAAGAAATTTCAGCTAAAAAAGGTAAATTTTCCACCAAAAAGGAACATTTGAATTTTGAAATTTTCTACATTATATCCAACACTATTATATCAAATGTATATCATATTTATTTCTGTATCTCAAGCTGATACTGCTCATTCAGGTTTTGCAAATTAATGTAAAAATTTTATTTTTCATCACCACTTCAATATTTGCTTCTGATTTTGCACTAATTTTTATTCTCAGTTACACTGAAAAATCTATCATTTCAATACATTTATATATACAGAAAATACGCATACTAGTCTAAATTGGTGCTAAGCAAACTTGTAGATATAATTTTGGCGAAGAATTTTGTTAAAAATAAAAAGTTATTGTAGCTAGTGTCGTTTTTCCAAAAATTAAATTGTTTATTTTTGATGTATTTTTACAACAAGAGTTTGTAAAAAAATTTAAAATATTTTTTGGTTGAACAACTTCTGCCTTTATATGTTTTTTTGTCACTTGTGTTGCTTCTTTAAAAATTTAATTTTTATTCTTTTTTTTTTACGACTGAAACAAGGTCCACTCGCCTTTTTTAAAAATTATAATTCACGAATTTGGAGATACACTTTGAGTGAACAACTTTTGCCTTTTAACTTTTTCTGCAGTTGTTTCCTCCTGACCATTATAATTTCACTCAAAAATGGTATTGTCATCTTTTTTATAAGTCATCATGTTTTCTTGAAAATTCGTAGAAAATTAAATTTGGTTAAAAATTTATTTCTTGGTGTTGAAAATTTATCGGAAATCTTTCTTGGTTGAGAATTCAACGATTTTGTTGAAAATTCATCTTCTTTCGTTATATTCATCTGGTTTTTATTTAAAATTAGAATCATTTCGGATTAAAATATCTAATATTGTATTATTTGTTGAAAATTCATCTTTCTTGGTTGAAGATTGAAATAATCGTTTGAAGTTTCAACCACTTTGCTAATGAGAAGGTATTGGTTTTATGTGAAAAGTGACTTTCGCGGATTCAATCAAATGTAGACGTTTCGAGGTTCCCTGAGTAAAAAAAACGGTTTTCACGAAGGTGTCTGTCTGTCTGTCCGTCTGTCTGTCTGTAGTCTTTAGTATTGTGTAGGCATGATAACTTTCGAAAGATTGATCAGATTGGATTGTGCTTTGGCACACTTTGCTAAGGTCTAACAAGAAAGAACGAATTCATTTACCAGCTATTTTGGATAAAAATGCAAAAAGTGAGCACATTTTGAATATTTTTGAGACCACTCCTTTATAATATTAGAAAATTCTATTCACGGTTATTAGTGGCACTCAAAAAGTTAAACAATTTACCCTCATGCCATTTTTCGATAAAAGTAAAATGATCAGAGTTATAGCATTTTCAAGATCCAAAAATA
>JAABKJ010005159.1:11600-23407 GCA_011634705.1 Andricus grossulariae
TAAACAATTTACCCTCATGCCATTTTTCGATAAAAGTAAAATGATCAGAGTTATAGCATTTTCAAGATCCAAAAATACAAACGAAAATTAACATTTTAAGCCGAACAACGCACGATATGAAGAAAAATCAAGAGGAGAAAAACGTTTCTATTGGAGTGCCTTGAAAAACAACGTTAAAAATAGAAAAATTAAATTTTTGGACAAACGACACAAGCTATGAAAAAATTAACAGACAGAAGCTGCTCATCCAAAAAAACAGCTATAAATTTTCCCTTAACCACTTTCCGATAGGATACTTAGTTTTTATTTGAATTGTAAGAAATAACATTAAAAATAAAAATAAATGAATTTTTTGGAAAACGAAACACAACGAAAGAAAAAAAATTAATAAGCAAAAGTTGTTCACTCAACAAGTATCTACAGATTCGTGATTTATGATTTCCACAAAAGGCGAGTAGACGTTTTTTCAATCGTAAAAAAAAGAATAAAAATTAAAGAAAAAAATTATTACAGAAACCTCTCGGAGTACCTTACTTCTAAAACACTTCATAAAAAATGTGAAAGGATGAGATTCATCTTTTCAATTCTTCAACATATTTTGAGGGTTTTCACCTGTCGGGGAAATCGAGAAATGATCAGGAAAAACTGGGAATTTAATTCATATTTCTTATCACTCTAATTTTGAGTTTGCACAAGGATTAAGTAAAATAAATGTGAACTAAAATTTACGCCAAGAATTCAAATTATCACGAATTGGAACAGGAAATTAAAAAAAAATTATAATTCTATTTTGCGACGTAAAATTTTGGTAAAGGAATATATCTTTCAGCTTGGAGCATTACATTTCCGTGAAGAATTATAATTTTAACTTTGGAACAGGGAATTCTAGTAAAGAAATATAATTCTGACAATTTGGACACGGAATTCTTGCGAAGAATTATAATTTTCATGTAAAAACAGGGAATTTTCGTAAAGAATTATAATTTGACTTGAAGAAGGGAGTTTTTGACATAGAAAGGAAATTTCGAAAAAGAAGTTTAATTCTGATTAAGAAGAATGAAATTTGAAGAAAAGTCTCTTCAAATACGCAATTATGATTTTATCACCATCGGGTATATAATATAAATTTATAATTTGAACGACAGATTGCGTTGAAACGTAAAATACTATATTAATTATGATATCACTTTGAACGAATTTGGTGATACAAGTTTTTTTCTAGAAACTGATTCTAATGAAATGTAAATATGTAAATATCTAAATAGGACAATCTTGGCGGCAACAATCTGTGATATAAAGATTATAAGATATAATATATAATTTAATGAAGAAGTCGAATATATTTTTCAGATAAAGTGTTAATCATATTCTTCATCAGCACATTAATTGGTTTTTCCTCTAATAAAGAAATATGTGGATTATTCATACTCTCATCTTGTCTTTGGCTGTTACTCTCAATTCTATTGGTGAATATAATCATATATCTATAATTTTATCTACATTTTTTTAAGGATCACGTAAATGAGAATTTTTGCGATTCTAAGCCTATTCCATCCCAATCGCTATTTTCTTTTGAACTTTATTTGAATCTGTCCGAAATGACTTTAATCTGAATTTATTCCGGTTGACTCCAGAAAGTGCGTTTTAAAAAAACGGAATTCGAAAAGTGTCACTATTCATACGGGATACCCAACATGTGTGCACATATGGCACACTACTGCAGGGCCATCCATAAACTACGTACTACGTACATAAACTACAGTGAAGAGGGAAAGGAAACCACAAAACTGTGTTTTCTTGCCAAAAAAATAAAGATTCAAAATGGGCTGAGGTGCTTCAGGTCTTGAGGTTTTAATTATATGCAGTATTTTAATTTCTACCGCTTCTTTCGAAACCTTAATCTTATCTATGTCTATAAGCGATAGCGTCTGAAGTCTTTGACCAGTAGCCAGCGCTGATGATACTACTGTTTTCACTGAAAGACTTTTCAATGTAAAATAATTTAGCAGGTGTTGCTCAGATAGGTGTTCAAATACAGTATTAACATTTCGAATTCCATGATAATTTGGTTCAGTCAGATTTATTTCAAATTAGCCCTAAAAAAATCTGTTTAGTACAAGGTGCTTTGAGACATCTTCGGTTGATATTAGCACGATTGCTGATCTTGTTGAATTAGGTTTGCCGTGTGAGGCATCTTCTTCAAATCCTTTAGTCAAGAATTTTATAATTTTATTGATGCTGCTTTTAAAAAGAATAGATTTTTTTTACTTCGCAAAATTTCCATCATGGTTTAAGTTCTGAATTGTACTGACTCATTGTTAAATCCGCTAAGGAGTTTGATAAAATATTTATCGTCGACTCTGGTAAATCTCTCCTTGAATACATTTCCCTGATTTCTTCCCGGCAAGTACGGAAAGAATTCGAGCCATCGGATGAATTTGTTTCCTGCAAGGAGATAAAAGGACGTAAGGCAATATTTTTTAGAATATTGGGCACCAAAGCTGTGCTGGCCAATTTGGTACTATCAAAATTCTAGTAGCTTTGTCTTCTCTGATTTTTCTCAATACCTTCAAGATTAGTGCAAATGGAGGAAAGGCTTGAAAATACTAGTTTATTTGCGTGAACGGAAAAGCGTCAATTTTTTATTTTCATAATTGGTTAGCTACCATTCTGTGGGCTTCTTCGGCTAGTTCCCACTCGGTATCTATATTCGTAATTCTATATTGTTGATTAGCCTCGGCGTTATCGTTGAAGGCAATGTATGAAGCGAAAATCCAAATTTGTCTATTCTCGGACCATTGCCAAATTTCTCTAGCCATATTATCAAGCTTCATCTACCGAATTTCTCCCATATTATTAATATCAGCTATTGCTGTCGTATTATCTACGTGGGGGAGAACTTGACGTTGCCTCAACTCTGAAGCAGAGCATTTTTAATTCAAAAAGACTGGCTTCCACTCTGAAAAATTGATATGCTCTCAAATTTCAGATTTTTTGCGAAAACCATGTGCCCGACTTCCCTCCGAAAAACCTCCCCATCGTGTTAGGGATGCATTAGAGAAAATTTCCTTTCTAAAATGTCTGACAGATCTTTAATCATATGATCTAATTTACGCTTTTTCTCTCTAGGTAATTCAATTATCTGTTGAAAACAGTCGGTAAGGAGACCCACATATTTAAACAGTAGATTAGGTGTTGAATTGCTTCCTTTCATAATTTATAATAAACCACAGTTTATTCAATGATTCTAGAAAATTGCGAACTATTGTAAAGCGTTTATTGAAAGTTTCTTCTATTCAGAGAATCTCGTCTGATTATATGGCCGATTAGAACCCGTTTGATCTTAGAAGATTAATGACAGATCTCATAATCTTTGTGAATATAAATGGACTTTTGCACAGATCGAATGGCAGACACGTAAACTCATAGAGTGTCCCTTAAAAAAAAATCTACGGTATGTTGTTCTATCTCTGTGAGCTGGCACTGGTAAGTAGGCATCGTTAGGGTCAATAGTAGCCATAATATAATGTTTATAAACCAGCTATTCAGTGTTCTGATATCTTCTAATTTGGATTGATTCGTCGCCATGAATTCGTTAAGTGATTTCAGGTTTATGATAAACCTGTCAGTGCAATCTGGTTTTCGTCTGACAAAATATGAAGAAAGAAACTGCTCTTCTTCATACTGGCACTCTTGTCCAGCTTCAATCCAAATTAGTCTATCAATTCCCAACAGCGCAAATATTTTGTCAACAGACCAACTATTTTGATTACCACGACTATTTCCTGTTCCTGTCCGTTTGGTATTTCTGATTCTGGTTCTTGTAATGGGAGTTGTTTCTTCCCCGGGAGTGATTCGTCTTCCACGCTTCCCTCGATAGATTCGGCATTCTGGCCCCTCTTCCCTGAGATTTCTGATCCTGTCTATATCTTGGCCTGAGCTGTGATATCAAGTGTTTCGCATGTGGGACTTTCGAGTTTAAATTATCTTTTGCTTTACTAGGACCTGGTTTCTGTGTTGGTTTGGCGACTTTCTTTTTCACACAAGTTTTCGTCATATAGGAAAACCTCAGGGATGATTTTTTTTATGATTTCCCCAATCTCTTCGAAATATTTTCAGAAATATATCTGCATGTACGATTTCCTTTTCCGCTTTTTCTGTCTGTAAAAACTAAGAATGTACGAAGTGGCTTTACGTTTTCAACCCAGATTCTCCAAACTTAGCTATAAGCTCGGAATCTACTTCTTGGCCTCGAACCGGTGGTTTCCCTTCCTGGGGTATTTTTTCAGCAGTTTAACCTTTTCCTCTTTAGAAATTCTGTTACTGACCCAATAAGACCATTTTTTAGCAAGTTCCTCGTGTAACAGGATCTCTTTTGGTTTCTTTTGGCTTATGTCTTGTCCCAGAGCAGCCGCTGTCTTTTCCCTTAGGGATGACTTTGGATTAGAAGGAGACTGAACCTCGTCCTTAACGTCTCCAGGAAATTGAACCGTATTCTCAAAAATATACCCTCAGGATATTCCATGCGTGAGATTGTAGGACTTCTTTTGTAGACCGGGAGTATGTTCTGGGAGATTGTATGTACCTTCTAGCATGATGACCATGCCTTCTTAGAGATCGCGCGGATCTGCTTGGGTGTCGTGCACATCTGCCATATCTTTTTGTGGATCATGTTGAAGGTCTTGAGTATCTTCGTCTATTGCGTCTCTTAGTTGGCGTGTGCGAGTTTTGCTTTGCCGTCTTGTTTTCTTGTGTTTGCATATTTTTTCTTTCTGGAGTGCCTTTGAGTTGATTAGAAAAAGAAAACACTTACAATTGCACTATCAATAGGGATATGTATAGGGATATGAGGAGAATAGCGAATTTGTTTGACCACAATTCTGTAGTTTTCCTGCCTATCATAGAGAGCGCTCAATATCGCCATTCACTTCCCTCATAGTTGACCGAGCCAGCCAGGAATGTGAAAAGAAAAAGAGGGATTTGCGTTCATCAGAGTGGCCTGGGAGCAGAAGCGCACGACTCGCTCACCCTGAGATAGTGGGGAACGCCAACATAGGACTCGCTCGCCTTGAAGGAGTGGAAACACGCGAAGTCATTTCACGCTTTTCCTCTGATTGGTGCGCCAGTTGAGATTCAAAGGAGATATAAATAACGCCTCGCGCCGGCCCATTCAACATTTACTCCGAGTCAGCTAAGCAAACTAGATACCAAACGAGCAAATTCGGTGATTCTCCCTTTCAATAATCTTCATATTGCATCCACCATTTCCAGTTTTGCAAGTCAAATGTCAGAATCAAAAGATCGTAATGAGTTTTAGGGTTTAGTCTAACTGAGGGTTAGAGTGCCCCCAAGATTCATAAATGTTGAGAAATAACATTTTGATCACTTTTTACCCCTGCATACATTTTTTCCTTTACAATTTCTAACTGAAATTTACTGAAGTTGAATATAAGATAGAATAGACCTGTTTCAAGATCTATGCAAATATCTAGATTTATAATAATTATATGAGCTTTCCGCCTCAAAATACCACCAAGAGTCATAAAGGCTAAGAAATAAATGTCGATCACATTTGTACTATTACCTCTATTTTGTTATTTACAATTTTTAACTGAAATTTACTTAAATTGACTATCACATTGAATAGACCTTTTCCAAGATCTGTGCAGGAATCTAGATTTACATTGAATTTACATTGAAATTTACTGAAATTGAATGTGACATTAAATATACCTTTCATCAAGATATGGGCAAAAATATAGATTTAAATTGATTCGCCCTCACTCCCAAATACCCCAAAGAGTCATAATGGATCGTAAATATTAGTTGAAAATTACAAAGGACAAAATCGATGCAATAGTAGCGAATTGATCGATATCTATTTCTCCGCATTTATGACTCTTGGGGGTATTTGTAAGGGGAAGGCTCATTAATTTAAATCCAAATTTTTACACAGATCTTGAAAAAGTTCTATTCAATTTCATATTCAATTTCAGTAAATTTCAGTTGAGAATTGTAAAGGAGATAATTGATGTAGTAACAAAAAAGTGATGAAAATCTATTCTTTAGCATTTATGACTTTTGAGGGTATTTGTACGAGGAAGGCTAATTAATTTAAATCCAGATTTTTGCACAGATCTTCAGAAAGTTCTATTCAATATCATATACAATTTCAGTGAATTTCAGTTAAAAATCAATTTGGAGGAAATCGATGTCGTATCAAAAAAGTGATCGAAATCCATTGCACAGAATTTATGGCTCTTAGGGGTATATTTAGGGAAAAGGCTGATTGAATTAAATCCAGATTTTTGTACAGATCTTGAGAAAGGTGTATTCAATGTCATATTCAATTTCAATAAATAGTATACCCTCAGCCTTTTGAATGGCAAGATATTTTATTTATTAGCTTTAAATAATGTTTAAACCTTTTTTTAGCAAATCCTATAAAATGGAATATCTCTGAAGACTTTTGATAACAATTTATTAATTATTTTGTACACTATGATACACCAATCGATTGTTTTTCATTTGCTCTTTCATAATAATAAATGTTATTCCTGTATCTGAAAAATTCAAATTGTTATTAAATTGCAAAGCGCTGCCCTCTTATGAAGTTCCTGCGTTGGACTGCATCTTCAATCGCTTCACCTGTACAATGAAGCTACCGCGCATTAGGTTCCCTTTTTCGCGGACGGTCACTTTAAGGTCAAGTAAACTCAAACAAGGTCTGCATACCTCTGGGAATCGAAGCTTTTCTTTTCGTCACAAGCAAGGGGACTAACTTTAACGACCCGTATTCAGTGGCGACCTAAAACATGACCTTGACGATTGACTTCAAGGTCATTTCTGGGTCAAATTTTTCTCTTCGGAAAATCGTTCAAGGTTGCAATATACCTATGTATGACCTGGATACATATTTCAACGTAAAATTTCCCACTTCATCGATTGATGATGTAAACAAGGGGGTTCCAATTTAGAAAAATGATTGATGGGGGCCCAGACAGTAGCGGGCCATCATGATTAGCCACAAGCAAGTGTTGGAGTTCGGAGTTTTCCAAGAATTTTTACATAGGTTCATTGAAGCTTACTTTTCAATGATAAAAAATTATTGGAAATTATTGAAACTTTCCAGCCATCTTGTACACATGTGAAGCAAGCGCCTTACGAAGTCTCTATCCTCAGGCACCTTCTTAAGTGTACCCAATTCAGGGCTGAAGATAGATGAAAAAAATGTACCAACTAAGGTGATAAATAATTTATCAAAAAATTCTTTTTAGAAGGTGGTATGTAAACTGCAGGAATGCTCATAAACTTAATTTAGGTAATTTCACATCCTTCTTATAGATGAAGGGTTAACCATACAAAAAAGTAAAAGGACCTTATTTGTGCAGAATACAATCTAGAAGTTATAAACAAAATTCAGCTTACTTAGAATTAATTCAAAGTGGAAGTCCTTTATTGACTGGCCTGATGTTTGAATATTTATTTACACAATTGATTTTCATTTAAAGTGAATTAAATTGATTTTCAATAATTAATTAATCAATTAGTTTTCAGATGCATGTTTGATCACAAAAGATTGAATTTCTTTTAAGAGATGAATTCTCAAACCCAATAAACGAATTTTCAAGAAAGGAGTTGAATTCTTCACTAATAAGCATTTTCAAAAAGAAAGAAACAATTTTCAACGAAAATGTTGAATTCATGCAGAACTTGTCCTAACTCAAGAATACTGGTTACACAAAAAAGTATTAGTGGCTTGAAAGGGTTTGGGTCCATATATAAGGATTTGCGCGAAAAAATACCAAGGGGATGCGTAACCGTTAGGGGTATGGATGCGATTTTCGTTCCTAAGTCCTGCTCCAGGGACCTCACCCTTTTTAAGAGGGTTGAAGAGTCTTCAAGGAATAGTGCCTCTTGGACCATAAATATATCGTGTCCTGGTTGACCTTAGAAAAACTGGCGGTTTCAAAGATAAGAGACTCCAGGATTACAGTTTGGGACTCATATAAAGAGGCTCTCAGAGGCAGACTTGTGGGATTCCCCAATGCTACCATTTCGTAGATGAGTTAGAGCACGTCGCGGATTTTCTGCGAAGGGCTCTAACTATATCATATGAGAAAAATTGCCCCACAACTGAAAGAGAGTCTAGGAAAGGATCAGAATAGTGAAACATACATCAGGGACACAGCGAAGCTCCACAAAATCCTGACAAAAAATTCAGAAGATCGTCTCGAGCTCATAAGGCTTGATGATAGTGAATTTGCTTAGGCCGAAGAAGCCAAGCCGAATTACCTGATGAAAGTCCACTTCTCGGGTTGTTACCAAACTCAAATCGATCGAGAGGTGGAAGGCTAGGACCACGATAGGAAGAAGATCGACTGAAATTTCGCCGCCAAATGTCGTCGATATCAAGAAGGTGGAATGAGCCATTGGGTCCTTCTACCCGTTTCAATCGCCAGGAGCGAATGGCTTCTATCCAGCTCTCTTACAAAAGAAAATGTATTTCGTCGTCCTCCAACTGACAAAGATATTTAGGTCAAGCATTGTCCTAAAACAAGTGCCATCTACATGGAACAATGGCAGCGTGACCTTCATTCCCAAACCTGGGATGAAGGTCTACAATGCTGCTCAATATTTCCGGCCAATCGGCTTAACGTCCTCCATTCTAAGGACGCTAGAGAGGCTGATCGAGAGGTATATGAGAAATGAGGTGCTTTTAACCTATCCGCTGAAAAGAGGGGAGCACGCCTTTCAGGCAGGCTGCTCGGTACAAACTGTGCTTCATGCTGTCGTGGTCACCTTCTTGGATATAGAGGGTGCGTTCAGCAATACCCATCCAGAAGTCATCTTTCGAGAGGCTTCAGGGTGTAGCGAGCCAGATTATCTAGTAAGCTGGATAGGAATCTTGCTGCACCGGAAGTGACTGGAAGCCGGATGAGGCGAAGGGCTAGTCAGGTGAATAACGCCGCGGGGATGCGCACAGGCGTGATAATGTGTCTCACAATGTCGGTGCTGCTCAACGTAGAGCTCTAGTGCGACGGCTCAGGGCTCTCGGTGAGTTCGGAAAAGACCAGTCTGATCATTGTCACGAGAATGTTCAAAGTGTCGAAAGTTAAGGCCTCTGCGTTTTATAATGGGAGGCTGACGATCTCAGACTCGGTTGAATATCTGGGGGTAACTAGATATCAAAGTGAACTAGGTGTAGCATCTTGAGACCCAATGCAGAAAGTGTGTCATGATATTTTGGATGTGCAGAAAAGCCTCTCGTTTGATGTCGGATTCAAGCACTAAAATGCTTGCATGGCTCTATTCGACTATGCTTAAACCAAGGCTTCTATACGTGGCCGTGGTCTGATAGCCACGAATGAATCTTGAAACGATGCAGGACAGGCTGCGACCTTCAGGGGTGTTACGGGAGCAATGAGAACTATGTCCACAGTGGCCATAGGATTCATTCTCTGTGAAGAACCTCTACATGCTGCGATAACTGCCAGTGCGGCTCACGCGATGGGTCGCCTATTGAAAGCAAATATCTGTACTTGAGGGACTAGACACACTAGGCTCCCAAGGGTCATCAGCACACTGCCAATTCTAGAAATGAGGCAAGATAAAATAATATAACGCATTTACTTTACCAAGAATTTGCATGTTTCCATTCCAAGCAGGGATATGTAACAAGCAAATGGTAACCCGCTCCTTCAATGGGAAATCTTGTAAACAGATAGCTCCAAAGGAATTTGATGGTAATAAGCAGGAATCTTTGACCGCGGAGGAAGGAGGGGATATGGATTTCCCAGTGGCTGCATGCCACCGTACTCCAGGCGGAGGTCCTTGTTGTCTGTGGCTGTGTTGAGACATTATTAGAAAAAAACATTGCTGGTAGACACATCACAGTCTGCTCGGACAGCCAATCGACATTAACTTTAGTTGGAAAACCAGACATAATATCAGAGCTGGTTTGGCAGTGCAAACGGGTATTAAACCAACTTGCAGAAAAGAACAACGTGGCTCTCATAGGGGTTCCTCGTCACGTAGGGATGAATGGCAACGAAAGGGCGGACCAGTAGAAAAAAGGCGGCGCAGGAAGTGAATACATACATAGTACCAGAACCAATACTGGGACTAGCGTCTTGCTGCATCGAAATCACCATCAGAAACTGGATCACGACGAAGCACCGGGAATACTAGAACAAGACTAGGGTTGCCGACAGATGAAAGCCATCCTGGGCTGTACGTAATGGATGGACAGAGCTAGGGAAATCATGGTTTTACTCAAGAAAGCCATAAGGACAGTGGTTCAGATGCTTACAGGGCACAACCACCTAACCCATCACATGCACAATATGAGGCACAACCCCACGACAGAGTGCAGGAAATTATTACGGGATCAACAATTGAAATACTGGGATTCACGAAAAGGTCTGGGGTCAACTACTGAGAGCGAATAGTTGAAGGTGCGTCACCATAGGTTTTATAGCTTGAGCGACAGGGGGCACCATCGGGGCTCCCAGCCCGCATACAAACTGAACAAACTAAACTGAACGAATTCTAAGTTGAATCAGGGAATAAATATGTAAAAGAAATATAAGAAACGATTGACGTCAAGAATAACAATTATCGCGAATTGGAAGAGGAATCATTACGAAAAAAATTATAATCCTGAAATAGAACTGGGAATTTCCGTAAACTATTATAATTTTGTATTTGGGACGTGAAATTTGCGTAAAGAATCATAATTTTTACTTAGGACAGGGAACTTTATTACATAATTATAATTCTGAGTTAAAAGTATGGAGTTTGCGTGAATAATTATAATTGAACTTGGAACAGGGAATTTCCGTGAAGGAATATAATTTTGGCAATTGGCATAGGGAATTTTCTAAAAGAATTTCAATTGAAAATTGGGAAATAGAGTTTCAGTGTGCAAATATAATTTTGTGTTTCTGGCCGGCAATTTCGGTGAAGAATGATAATTTTCAACTTGGAATAAAGAATTTTAACAAAGAATTATAATTCGAATTATTATATTTATAATATATTAATTCAATTTATGATATAATTAATATAATATAATTCTGACTTGGAACGGGAGGTTTCCATGAAGGATTATAATTTTTATTTACAGACCAAAAATTTTCGTAAAGAATAATAATTTGACTTGGAAAGGAGTATTTTCACGTAAAAGGGAATTTCGGAAAGACATTTAATTCTGATTGAAAAGAATGAGACTAAAAAAACCTCATTTCGAATAAAAATTATAATTTTATTACAAAACTTCCTTATTCTAAATCAGAAATCTTCGACATCTTTTTAAATGTTTAAAAATCCGTAGAAATCATTCGAGATCATTTTAATCTTTTGAACAATGGCTGGGAGAAAACGAGGAAATTACAGGGAATTTAACGTTCTTCGGGTAGACAATTTATAATTTATGATATCTGTTCTAACGAATTTAGTAATAAAATTGGTTTCCTTGAAATTCACACTGATACAATTTAAATATTTTAGAAGTACAACCTTGATGCCGACAGACTATGAGATAACGATTTTAAGATATGATGTATATTGTAATAGAGAACGACAATATTCCTTAGTTACAGTGTTAATAAAATTCTCCATTATTGAATTAATTAATTTTTCCTATAATTAAAAAAGATGAGGAATGTTTCTACTCTTATCTTGTTTTTGGCAGTTATCCTCAATTCTATTGGTGAATATAATAATATATCTATAATTTTATCTATATTTTTTTACGATTCACACAAAGCAGAATTTTTACTATTCAATCCTCATTCCAGACCCAT
>JAABKJ010005160.1:0-23405 GCA_011634705.1 Andricus grossulariae
CACTACTTTACCACCGAGCAATTCACGCCTACCCCGAAAGGGAAACGGCTTAATGATATAATAATAATAATAATAGTTTCGAAAGTTTGAGCTTGAACATTTAAAAATCGGGGAACTTGTTTTGAAACCGGTAAATGACCGGGAATTTTTTTCTGAACATTAAGTGGCCACCTTGGAACTTTTTTCAGACTCACATTTGTAGGCAATGCAACTGTTGAACTAGAATGTAAACTATGAGCTGTATCATTTAAAATACCAGTTGCTTTACTTAAATTCTCAACTATAGTAATTAAACTACTAAGAGTAGTGGAATTTATTCTACTGTCAATAGTAGTCAAGTTTGTGCTAGGATATATTGCACCCTCCAGAGGAATTTCTCTAGATTCACTATAATCTGTTGTAAATATCGAACTAGTTGAAGATTGGATAAAAATATTTTCTTTATAAGTTGAACTTTCGACTGAAGTTTGGAGTGATTCAGTCGTAATTTCACTACTGAGACTTGGTGAACTGAAGCCAATATACTCGTTGCACATTTCTCCGTCAAACTGTGCTGGACATGAACAGGTGAAATTATTTATTCCGTCAATGCAGGTTCCTCCGTTTTCGCATTTTGCAAATTTTGATTCGCAGTCATCATATTTCAATTCACAAAGTATTCCGTGATAGTCAGGGACACAATAACAAACTGGTTGGTTGTATTCCAAGAGACAAATAGCATCGTTTTGGCAAGGATTGTGCTCGCAGGGTACTATCACTCTGTCGCAGTCTTTTCCTGTAAAACCTAAAGATTTTTTTAAGTAAATTTTGAAACTTCTTGAAAGTCTTGTAATTTTATAAACAAAATCTCTGTTTACCAAATAAACAAGCACAGGTATAAGAGGCAGGAAGATTCATGCAAAGTCCACCATTCTGGCAAGGGGATGCAAGACACTCGTCAATATCTACTTCACAAATTTGTCCAGTCCATCCTAGAAAAAAATTAATCATTAGACATTTTCGAAAATGTTCATTTATATCTGTTCTGACAAACCTTCTGTGCATCGGCAAGAAAAAGATAATCCAGGACCCTCTATGCATTCTCCAGCATTTTTGCAAATTGTATCATTGCAGACAGAGACATCAATTTCGCAATATTCGCCTACAATTTTTGTGGGTTTTTAATTTTCTGTAATCTAAATTTCTAGTTTTTATCAAATTCTATTATTAATTAAAAAAAAACCTGAATATCCTTCAGGACATTGGCAAGTGAATCCATTGTAGTCCACACAAGTACCATTGTTGAGACATGGCTGGTATAAACACTCGCTGTATTTTTGTTCACAGTTCACACCTTTGAGATTTAAATTGTTTATTGATAATTTCTACATTTTTATTAAAAAAGATTTTATTTTTTTGTTTCAGGAATTAGATAACCAGTTGTTTTTTTACCAACAAAGCCTTCCGTGCAAGAACAATTGTAGGCTGCAAGAGCATCATTACAAGTTCCACCATTCAAGCAAGGATTGGACCAACAGTCATCCCAATTAATTTCACAATTCAGTCCAGTGTATCCATCGATACAGTAGCATGAGTAGGAACTATTTTGAAAATAATTTTAATCTGTTTGTAATCTGTTTCAAATTATTTGAAAGAAAGGTAAATTCCTGATCAGAATAACAACTGGAATTCAAAAAATAAAATGTGTTGATCAGGAATTTAGTTTATTTAAAATAATAATTATGTACCTATTTCCATCGTCTAAACAGATCCCATATATACAAGGATTGCTGCTACAATGAAAACTCGATGAAACTGAGATCACGAGAGTGGAAAGTATTAGAATTAAAATTTTGCTTCTTGGTTGAAGAACGCATTTTGGAAATCTGAGAAAAAAGATATTATGAGAAAGAAATATATCGCCATCATTTAATGTTTACGAATTTATTAATTTCTACATTTTTTATTGCGTAGTAGATTAATGCAGTGATTTTAAATAATTGATTCTAACCTTTTTTTATTTAAAGGAAAATTATATGAATATATATATATATATATAAATGTCAGCGAAATTGCTATGAAACAATTTAAAGTTAATACAATAAGTAGGAAACAAGCTTTTCCTTTATGATAATAGCTTCCGGGTTTCAATGACCCCATGTTCATCTCCTTCTATACAATATATAACACACTGTGTAATTTGTGCAAACTATGACGTCACAATGTTTTCCTAAGTAGTTCTACCGGCAAACTTTTGAGTTTAAACTTCTTTACAATGATGATATGATAGAGAAAAAATAAAAAAATTGAGATATAATTATTTTTTTCAGTTATAATATTAATTAACCGGATGAAATTACCTGCACATAGTTCGTCCACTGGTAAAAAATGATATGTAGCTAGTATATTTTACACACAAGTCTGATAACAGTAGTCATAGCAACGTGTAAATAACACAAGGGTCTATATAGAATTTACGCGTGCGTCAGGAATAAGAACTCACTTGATTGATTTATAAAATCTAATTCGCTCACAAAATTATTTGATCAAGAAAATCATTTGTTGTTTAAGATGATTAATGCAGATGATGCGTTATAGAAATCTATTTAAACGTTTATATTTTTTCCCATGTAGGAGTAAAGCTAAAAATTTCCAAAAGGGGACGATTTTATATGCAGGATTATTTTAATAATTATTGTAATAGATTATCATGAGGAAAATTAAAAAATAAATTATAATAAGTATATAGTTTTAGCATTTTGAAAAATTGAGAAACAAAGTGTTTAAATACAATTTTATTTTAAGGATGAGGAATATTAAATCAAGAAATGATTAAGAAGAAAAAGAAAGCGGAGGATCTACTGTCACAGAGATAAAATTTCGATTCTATTTTAAACTGGTCTAATTCAAGATTTACGCGTGAGCGTTCAGTCTATCCAATGTAACCAGTTGCATTGGGAATCTTAGAGCTCGCCATAGAAAAATAAATTATTTTTGTATCTAAACAAATTTAAAATAATTGTTTTTAATTTATTCATGTTTTGTTTTTGAATAATACTGGAAGCACGAGCTTGTGCGAATAGGAGGGATAGACGAAAGATATTATAAAGAAAAGTAAGTTTTTTATATTTTGCAATTTTTGTTTTCTGTCTTAATTCAGTGACATAATATCTGTTTATTGTTTTCACATTAAAAATTACTCAATTTTAATGCCTGTCTTCAAATTTTTCCAATCATTGTGGATCCATTTTAGATTTGGTTTTTAGTTAGGTACTATTTAGAAAAATTTCAATGTAAAGCAAGTAATCTACACTGTAACGATTTTAATATTGAAATTATTTCAATTTTTTCAACTTATTTGATTTTTAACTTTAAAATTCGCAGATTTTTTAACTTTGTCAATTTTATTTGAACAAACTTTTCAATTATGAAAAATTTGTTTATTTTGAAAGCAAAAATTGAAATTTCACTATAAAGAAATAGTACATTCAATCTTGAAATTACGTAATTCCGAATACTTAAAATTTCTATTTGGTTAAATTTAACTAATTAATTAAATGGAAATTAATTTCAATAGACAATTATTTCATTTTTAAGTGTTATCAATTTTACATTTAATTTCGATGTTTTCGATTTTAAATTTATGATTTTTTATATCTTATTTTAAATTATTTCAACTCTGAACATAAAAGGTTGTTAATTATTCAATTTTATTCGCTTGTCTTTAAATTTTGAACAGATTCGTACTCATTACATTTTTCCATGTCTCCATTTTAATTTTTCACTTTTAAATTGTTAGGATCTTCAATTAAAATTGTTCAAATTGCAAAATTTTCAACATGGGAAAAAGTGAAAAGCACAATTTGAGAATTATTTATTTTAAAACATCAAAATAATTTAACCTAAAATTTGATTTTACGAACCCTTCAATTTTAAATTGTGCAAATTTTCCAGATTCCAGTTACTAAAATGTTATTTTATGAGCGTGGAGTCATTCAGTTTTTGACATTAAAAATTTGTATTGTATTTTCAAGGCTTTCGAAAAAAATCTCAGGTTTGCACACTATACAATTTGAACTGTTACATTTTATTAAGTTTAAAATTTAAGAATTAAATTAATGAATTAATTCCAATTTAAAAGTAGTTGATTATATATTATATTTTTGAATAAAACTTAAGTCTACAATTAGAATCTCTGAATTCTGAATAATTCTAAAATGAGCTCAATTGATACAAAATGACACAATCTGAATTAGAAATTTAATGTTTATTTAGTAAAAGTAATAGCTCAAGAATTTAATTTATTGATTCAAATTTAAAAGTAGTTTAATATATTACATTTTGTTAATAAAACCTTGAATCTGCAATTAGAATTTCTGAATTTTGAATAATCCCACAATGATCTCAATTCCTGCGAAATGACGAAATCTCAAGATAATATATTTTCAATAAAAATTTGAATTAGTGATTGATCCTGAGGTGGTGGATACATTATTAAGAAGCCACCTGGAAAGAAATGGTCTACTCTTCGCCTCTTCTTCCTGCTGGACTGTAAAATATTCAAAACTGGGAGGTCGTGGTTTATTTGCCACTCGAGATATTCAACAAGGAGAACTAATTTTCATCGATGCACCCCTTGTAATCGGTCCAAGATGTTATAAAAAATATCTTCCCATGTGTGTCAATTGTTGCAAAGTCGACTGCTCACTGTTTCCTTGCGAAAGGGGATGTGGTCTTCCGGTCTGTTCCAATGAGTGTGAAAATTCACCTAAGCATATTCGATTAGAATGTGATTATTTAAGAAACTTGAAGCCCACTTGTGACTCGATGTGGTCCGTAGATTTACTACAAGCAGTTGTTCCAATTAGAAGTCTCACTTTCTCCGAAGATGAGAAAAAATTGTTGTATGCATTTGAATGCCACCCAGAAGTACAAATTGGCCTTGAGGTAAAAGTTTATTTCCATTTATTATCATTAAATTAATTATTTTCAGGGTGACCGCTGGACCGAGAAATGGCCACAAAAAATCGGGAAATGACAGTAACTTTATTTTTTGACCGGGAATTTCAGAAATTTGTACAAGAAAAGCATATCCAATCACTTGAAACATCACAAATTTCATATCACATAATAAAATGCAATTTAAAATAAGTTACATTTCAACAGGGTTTAAATGTTAAGTTCAATTGTTTATAATGCATAATTTTTAAATCTTTTATTTTGTAAAGTTTCCATTTCAGGTCTTTATTTTTAAGCGTACATTTTCAATTTAAAGAATTGTAAAATCCAATTTTGAAGACTTCAACAATAAAAAATTAAAAGCGTTTGAATTTGAAAATTTTGGATGAAAAACATTTTAAGTTGATTAACTGTAAATATAAATTAATTAATGGTTTCTAAAACTGAAATGCGGTTTAAGTGTTAAGAATTTAAAAATAATTGATTTTACATGGCGATTCTGAATCTATAAACTATTTACAATTACAAAATAATTTCAGATTAATAGATTCATAACAATTAAACGCTTTTATTCAGTTTCAAATCTAATGCAAACATTGTTTCAGTCGAAAATATTCCATTTTTAAGCTATTCAATTTGAAATTTTTTAATTAAAAAAAAAAACATTTTTTAATATTTAGCAATGTTTGACTGTTCATTAAAAATGATCAAATATTTGAAACTATAAAATTTGAAACTGAATTGTTTGAAATAAAAAACCATGCATCCTTAAAATTTCGAAGTGCTAAATTTAAACTTTGAACGTTATAATTTTAATTGTTCCATTTAAAATGTTTTTATTTTTTGAGTGAAAGTGTTGAATTTTGATGTATAAATAACAATTGAATAAGTATTAATTTGAAAAGACTTAAAATTAAAATAATTCATCTTAAAAGAATTTACATATAAAAAACTTTTGAATTTCACAATTCTAATTTTAAACGAAAGGGAGAAAAAGTTGGTATTCAATCTTTTTTTGGAGTTGAAAGAAGAAATTTGTTTTTACATTTTTATTGTATTGAAAGCTGGCAAATTTTGTATTTTTAACATTTTTATTGGGTTTGGAACTAAGAAGTTATTGTTTTCAATTTTTGTTGATTTGGCAGAGGGATATTTTAATTTGCAACATTCTTATCGAGTTGGAAAGGAGGAAATCTTGGTTTTCATTTTTTTTTCTGAATTGGAAGAGGAACTTTTTAAAAAGATTTTTAGCGACTTGGAAGCGGGGAAATTTTTGTTTTAATTTTTTTTCTGAATTGAAAAAGGCCAATTTCTCTTTGTAGCATTTTTATTGAATTAAAGGGGGAGCTTTTTAATTCGAGTTTTAATTTTTTTCTGAATTGCAAGAGGGACATTTTTTGTTTTTAAGATTTTTAGAGACTTGGAAGCAAGGAAACTTTGGTTTTAATTTTTTTTTGAAAGAGGCTATTTTATCTTTATAGCATTTTCATTGAGTTGAAGGTGGGAACTTTTTATTTTCAATATTTTTCTGAACTGGAAGAGGGTAAATTTTTATTTTTAACATCATGGTTGCATTAGAAGGGAGGAAATTGAGATTTTTCATTTTTTTTCTAAATTGGAAGAACATTTTTTGTTTTTATGATTTTTAGAGACTTGGAAGGGAAGAAATTTTTGTTTTAATTTTTTCTGAATTTGGAAAAGAAATTTTTTTTTTATTTTGAAGATTTGTATTATTTTATTATTTATTTTGGATTTTCAAGTTTTTCTAAATTGGAAGAGGCACTTATTTTGTTTTGAAAATTTTTATTGAGTTGAAAAGGAGGACGTTTGGTTGTTAATTGTTTTTCTAAATTGGAAGAGGCCAATTTTTTCTTTTTAACATTTTTATTGAGTAGACGGGGGCAAATTTGGTATTTTTAATATTCAGATGAAAGGTGGGGACTTTTTATTGTCTATTTTGTACTGAACTGGGAAAGGGACATATTTTATTTTTAACATGTTTATTAATGTGAATTGAAAGGGAACATTAGTTTTAATTTAGAGTATTGAAAATGATAGCGTAAATTTATATTTTTTAACCAAAAATCTTTGAGCTGTGCAGTTTACTTATAAAAGTAAAAGTTTTGCAGTTTAATGGCATTAAATTGCACATTGTTCAATTAGAAAGTGTTCAAAGCTTCTGTTTTATACTTAATTATAATTGCCAGTTTAGTTTTGAATACTTCAAATGAAAGTGTTTTCAGTTTTAAGAGTTCATTTAGAATGTTTTCAATTTCACTAGGTTGAGATTTTGAAGAAAAATGTGAACATTCATCCAAGCGAGGAAGAAGAGTCTCTGATGCTTAGAGTATCCAGAGTTATGGACACAACTTGTTTCGAAACTGCCATAATGACTAATAAATCTTCAGCGAGTTTGAGAGCTCTTTATCCATTAGGAGCCTTGCAAAATCATTCTTGCATACCAAATACCAGACATCACTTTGATTCAAATCAGCGAGCTATCGTCAGTGCAGCTTTGCCGATTAAAAAAGGAGAAGAAATTACGATGACGTATACTGATTTATTGTGGGATACAACACTTAGAAGGCATTTCTTAAAAGTCACGAAATATTTCTCTTGCGAATGCGAAAGATGCGCTGATAAAGTGGTAAATCAGTTTTTAGAAATAATTTTATGAGTTATGAAAATTTAAAACAAATTATAAATTTTTGTATAAATATCAGGAACGTGGCTCTATGTTAGGAGCTCTAAAATGTGCAGAAGCTGATTGTCCCGGAGACTTGCTACCTGAAGATTCTCTGGATTTTAATAGCGCATGGATTTGCGGCAAATGCCAGCTAAGAATTTCTGGTCGTCAGGTGAATTTATCTCCTTTATTCATTTACGGGGTTACCACTAAAATCCCAATTTCGAAATTCCCTGAATTTTCCCTGATTTTCCCTGTTAGGTACAAAAACAACCTTACGCTGAAGAGATCAATAATGTTAATGAAAAAAAGTTGTTTTTAAAATTATTTTAAAGACTTTTAGTGACGACAGTCCTACATATTTTTATAAGGGGCCATCCACGAATTACATAAGACATACGTAAAACACACGAACTGACAACTAAATAGTTTTCAACTTATAAAAAAAAAAAATTCAACCAAAAAAAAAGCATTTCAAACAAAATAGCTAAATTTTCAACGAAAGTGATGAATCTTCAATACAAAAAGTGAATTCTCCACGAAAAGTGTAATAGTTGATATTTCCACCACATTTTTTTTGTCATTTTCGATTAAAAACAATTACATTAAACCAAAAATAAGAATTTTCTACAAATTAGTTGAAGTCTCAATTAAAACAGACTAATTTTCAAACCAAAAAGAGGAATTTTTAACGAAAGAGTGAGTGAGTTCCTGAATAGTCACATTTTCAGTTGAAGAAATTAATTTTCAACTTAGTCAAAAAAAAACAAATTTTCGACAAAATAGTTAAATTTTCAAACAATGAAATTAATTTTCAACTATGATATTGAATATTCAATCAAAAAATTTTTTTTAACTAAATAGTTGAATTATCAACCCGAAAGATGAATTTTCCACCACAAAAGATACATTTTCAACAAAATACATAAATTTTTAATTAAAAAAGATACATTTTCAACAAAATAGTTATATTTTCAACAACAAACAAGAATTTTTTACCAAAAAAAGAAAAGTTAACATGAATTTTCCACTGAAAACGATACATTTTCAACTAAGCAAAGAATAGTTAAATTTCATCCAGAAAAATAAATTTTCTGCGGAAAAAAACGAATTTTCTACGGAAAAAACTTATAAATTACTTTTCTACCAAACAGGAAGAGTTTTCAACAAAATAGTTCAATTTCACATAAAACTAATAAATTTTCAAATTAAAATAGAATAGTTAAAATTTCAGTGAAAAAAATTAATTTTCAACCAGATGAATTTTCAACCAAGAAGATTAAATTTCTATAAAGAAAAAAAATTGCGACAAAAAAAAGAACAGTTAAATTTTCGGCTTAAACAATTAATTTTCAATAAAGGAAAACTAATTTTAAACCAAAAAGATCAACTATCAACCAAGAAAATAAATTTTCTACCAAAAAAGATTAATTTGGAAGAAAATACATCAATTTTCAGCAAAATATTTGAATTTAAGGAATTTTCAATCTGACAGTTAAATATTCAACTAAAGAAATGAATTTTCAACCAAAAAGATGAATTAGTCACCAAAAAGATTACCACAAAAGACGAATTTTTAACAACATAAAGGAATTTTCAAACAAACAGTTAAATTTCAACTAAAGATAAATTTTCAAACAAACTTGGAATAGTTAAATTTTCAGTTAAAAAAATTGATATGCAACAAAAGTTTTTTTCAACAAAATAGTTAAATTTTGAACAAAAAAAGGGTTTTTAAACTAAAATGATGAATCATCAACCAAAAAAGGAATTTTTAACAAAATTAGTTCCACTTTCAACTAAGTAGTTGAATTTTCAACCAAAAGGAATGACTTTTCAACAGAATCGTTGATGTCCAACAAAATAATAAAATTAACTTCAACTTCAGGTTATCGAAAATTTCCTGACTCTGTCAAGGATTCTCTGACATTCTCTGACCAGTTTTAAATTCCCTGACCTGTAATTCCCTGACGCAATAGAATTATATGGCTTTTGGTTCAAAAACTGAACTCCAAATGTATAGATTAAATCCATCAAATCGGGAATTGGAGCTATAATGGAGGAAATACAGTACAAAAGTCCTCGACAAATTCAAAAATTTATAGAAACGGAATTGAGAGTTTTGGTTCCGGCTACAAATTGCACTATGCTTGATATGATGTTTCGAGTAATTTCACTCTTCGGCAGAACCGAAGGTCTCTCCTGGAAAGGTATTTTTCGTTAAGCTTCTTTCTCTATTTAAATTATAATTCCATTTAATTAAAATATATTCATTTCTAGATTTAACAGATCGAGAATTAAATATTAAAGGGAACTACTGCAATGCACTTTTAAAAACGCTAGACCTTCTAGGTTGCGGTGCCTGTAAAAAGAAAGGTAATTAAGTCGTTATTATTGAATGGAATTTAATACTAATGATTAGGATTTAACAAAAATTGATTTCCTACTTATCAGGACTCATTCTATACGAACTGTACTGTACGAACGAAGAAAAACTTTCTCGTTTAGCAAGTCGACCAAAAGACGATTGTGGATTTTCTGAGGCAAGTAAAAAATTCAACAGAAGTATAACAAAATTCAACGTTGTATTCACGAAACTGTATATTTATAAGATTTTTAAATTATTTTTCAGGCTGACTTAATTGATAACGAAAGCATTTTACGACAGGCATCTGAAATATTACAAGAAGATATTGCAGCTCCGGAGGACTATCATTGTAAAATTCGCAACAATCGTGAATGTCGTACATTTCAAAGCGAAAAAAGAGAAGGCAGACTGTCCAACGCAGTAATGTAAACTGTAAATGTTTTAAGTTCTTACTTTGAACAAGGAATACTTTTTATCCATACCTGCATTTTATTTATCTACCAAACATGATTCATTATTTGTTCCAACCCTTTTTCGATAACTAAGAAGTATCGCGACTGTAATAAAAGAAATAAACTCTGAAAATCCTGTCATTTTCAATTGTCAATTTAACTTGGAATACTCAAAACTCAGAAAAAATTCCCCATTATTTCACGGAAATTGACTCATTTATAAATTTCAAATCTAAAATTGTACAATTATTAACAAATTAAATCTTAAACCCGAGAGTTTTTAATTCTTTTATTAAAAATTGTGCAACTTGAAGCGCTTTTAATTTACCCCTTAACGGTCACATCTCCAAATACACCTTCAGATATTTTTGGCTGAAAAAAAAACATGAGTGATGTAGAAACAATACAAAATAGGAAAAAAATATCTCCAGAGCCTCAGTTATAATTTAACTATTCGAAACAAAAATACTTGAAAAAAAAAACGTAGACAATCGGAAAAAAAATCGGAAAGCCCGTGGGGTGTGAGACACCCGTGTGACCGTTGAGGGTTAAAATTATCTAACTCTCTACATTTTAATCCTAGTTTGAAAGCTTTTTATTTAAAATTGTTCTTTCCAATTTGAATTTAAAAAATAAAATTAAAAGATTGAATTCAAAATTATTCCATTTTTACCCTGATATTCAAATTATCCAACTTACAAACTATAAGGTATTAATTTAAATTATTAAATTTAGAGTATCTTCAATATTGGAAATTGTACAATATTTAACTTTTAATTTTAAATTTGTTCAATTTCAAGCGCTCGTAACTTGAAAGTAAACAAATTTAAAAATTTGAGTCTATTATTATTTATTATTATTCGATTACCACTCTGAAATAATAATAATTGAAGTATCAAAGGGCCTTCATTTCTCGCAGTTGGAGAAACTATTTTGAACGAATTAAGAGTTAATTAGAGGTGTTTAAAAACCCAAGATTATATATGAAATATGCGATTTATATTTACATGATTTTAGAATGATTTTTCAAAGAGACAATTTAATATTGATTTAATTTTACTCAAGGCGTTTTTAGACAATTGTGTACAATTCGCGACGCTCGTCAAAGTCAAAGACTTCAAAATACACCCATAACACGTCGTATGTGCTCTGTAAGTAATTTTACACTCGATATTGAAGATTACTTTACACTACATATTTCATTAATTTATCAATGATTTATGTACATTTATCAAAACTGCATTGCTAATTGAAAATTTCAATCCTAATGGCCAGAGAATAGATTATCTTAGGCTAAAAAGAAAAACTACTCACACATCAATCAATAGAAGTATGTGATTTCATCTTTATACACTTCATTTGTAAACCTACATAGAAAAGAGTCGATATATCAATAAAACATAATTATACGCTTATCGATTCTTCTCTTTATGAAGGTTTTTTGTAAGAAGGCTTCTTTAAGAAGCATATTTTCTGTCACATACACGGTCAAAAATGAATTATTGCTCAAGCGAGTGGTAATAAAAAATAAGAAAAAGATATAGAAAAAATGCACAAAAATTGCTTTTGCGATGCTACTGATTTCCTTTTTTAAAAATACTTATAAGGAGACTTCTAAATGAAACCTAGACGATTCTACTTTTTGTAAAATACTCTAAAGCAGTAATTCATTCTCATCTGAGTAGGTAGTATCATTAAGGTGTAAAAATCATGAAATTACATCAGTGAGCAAATTCACGAAGAACTCCAACTCGTGCATCACGAAAATTGATTCATGACTGCAGTTAGGCTGCTTGTTCCAAAAGCAGCTTCGCTTCTTCGTACAAACTTGTGCACGGTTTTAGGTCTTCTGGATCCTCTTCCCATTTTTCGCACTTACTGCTAAAATGTAGAATTATTAAATTAAATAAATTAAATAAGAGCACAAGTAAATAATTAGGTACCAGGCTCTGCAAGACTTGGATTTAGATAATTTAATAGATTTACCTGTAAAACAGATCTTCGCCTGACAACAGTCCGTAATTTGAGTTTTCGAAAAGACGTTTTCGAACCATTGCTGTATGCATCAAAGCAACGTCGTCCATGAAGAGCTTTCCATTTTCTAAATTAAAAATAAAATTGTAAAATGTATTGAAAAGATTAGAATTTTATACAAAATATGAAAATTTGAAAGATTTAAAAATATATTAAAAAGATTTCACAAAGATGTCAATGAGTTCACAAAGATTACCAAGACTTGACAAAAATCGGTTGCTTCGAAATATGTACTTCTTACCAGTATCTCCATATTTTTTTATGAACTTCTCCACCAATTCGTTGCCAGCAGTCTTGACCGAAATACCAATTCGTTGAAAGACAGCTTTACACTGCCAGCGGTTTTGAGCGTTTTCGTGAGTTGAAGTAGCAGGACGTCGAGGTTGGGATTCGTTAACTAGACTGGCCCAGTCGACTCCCAAAGCATCACCTAAGCCTTTGCCACTAGTCTTGATGTCTTCTTCCAATTCACCGTCGGATATTTCCTCAAAGTCCATCGTCTCCAGACCTTCATCTTCCAGATTCTTATTGCTAGATAAAGAATAAGCAACTACTTTTTAAATTGTTGTATTATTGATAATTTTACGATGGGGAAGTTCCCCCTATACGCACCGATCCCCATTTCAGGTATAATATATTTCTTGTATTTTGAATGATTATTTAGGTTGGACATTTAGGGATGTTGGGCAAGCGATTAGGGAGGTTGAACGGACAGACAGCGAAGATATACATCTATTTTCATACCATTTAATACTTCATATTGTTTAAGATACTTCTAGGGACCACAGCGCAAAAAGAGCACGGAATGGGAAAATAAGGGAAAATTTTTCATGAAAAAGCGGAAAAATAGAAGAAAGATTAAACATTAATTTTTACATTTAGAAAAGAAGAAACAATCTTTTTATAAGAAACTGTATAACTTTTTTAATAAAATTAAATGATTTTTCAACGAGTTCTGCCATTAATTAATTTATTTCTTCAAATTAGATATACATAGGTCGTTGAAAATACATTTAAGGCGATATAAAGAAGCCCGAGAAAACATAAAATTGGTTAAAATACCAATTTTTATATGTTTTAAATCGTTCTCATAACCGAGAACGAATACTTTGAATGTAAATTGAAAAAAACACTTCATTGCCAACGAACTTCTCTTCGTTGAGTACTGAGGGGAAAACAATGGCACCAAATGCTTGGACAAAACTTTATCTTTGCAATACCTTCGTAATCAATAATAGTTATTATAATTATATTATTTCATTAAACGGTTCTTAAAAATTAATTTTCAAATAAACTTATATATAGAAAAACTTAGTTTTTATGAAGATATTTTCTATCGGAACGTCTATTTGATTTAAAAACATTAGTTTTCCTTGAATCCTAAATAGTTTAGTTTGAAATTAGTCAAATTTATAAATTAATAAAATGAATCGATCATTCAATAAACCTATCTGTTCAATAAAGAATATAAAGTTGAACACAGTTCGAACAATTCAATTATATTGTTAAATAAATTTGCAACATTTTTATTTAGATATCAGATATACAGTGTAAGAAATTTCCTGAAATTCCAGTCAGTTTTCAATTACTTATGTCACTAAAATTTCATAAATTTGGCTTTGAAAATTAATTTGAGACCATATTCACTAATTTTTAGTGACACGAAACTTAACTTTGAAGCAATAGTTATTGAAATTTCATAAAATTGACTCTGAAACCTGTTCCAATAGCTTGTACATAAAATATTATTGGTGGCTGAATAAATTTCACTGTGGTTTACGTAAATTTTATAAACATGCATTGAAAATGAAGTAAAATTTTTATTACATTTAATAAACCTAAATGAAAATATGAACAAAATTTAAAAATAATTCATGAAATTAAATTTAGAAGTTATGTATCTGATATATTTTTCTATCGATTAATACATTTTTTGCAATTACACGTACAAAATTGGTTTTACTTTGTCATTTCAAAAGAAGTAATTTCAAAGAACTGTTCTTAAAAAAGTTTCACTATTTACATTGAATATCCATTGGACATTCATGAACATTTACAAAAAATGCATTGCACTATCTCTTAAAATAGATTCAAAACTCACATTGAAATTTCAATAAGGCTATTTACATTTCAGTGTTGAATGAAATTTCAATGAGTTTTTTACTAACCGTAGTGTAAAAAGATTCACTAACATTTTCATGAAATTTCATTAAGTTACTTCTAACATTATTAAATTTATTAACATTATTATTATATTATTTATTATTAACATTATTAACATTATTAAATAAATCGGAGTAAAAAATAATCTAATACTTATTTAAAAAGATATGTATCTATATCTTAAATTTGAAATATTTTGTTACATTTGTCATGGCTAGTGGGTAGGGAGGAAGAGGAGGCAGTTAGGAAGGTAGCGGAGATTTAGGGAGATTAATCGCACAAATGAGAAGGTTGGACGGACATTCAGGTGGGCAGTCTGGAAAGTAGCGGGAATTTAGGAAGGTTGGTTACGCAGTTAGGAGGACAGACGGGCAGTTACAGAGGTACGGATATTTAGAAGGGCAGTCTGTAACAAGGTAGAAATTTAGGGTGGGTGGTCAGGCAGGTAGCTGGAATTTAGGGAGGATGAGAGGACAGTTACAGAGGTAGTGGACATTTAGGGACGTCGGGAGTGCATTTGCGGAGGTTAATCGGGCATTTAGGAAGGTTGGACGGACATTTAGGAGGGCAGTCGGGAAGAAGGTGGAAATTTGGGGAGGGTGGTCAGGCAGGTTTCTGGAATTTAGGAAGTTCGGGCAAAAATTTACAGAGGTGGTGGGCATTTAGGGAGGTAGAAGGCCTTTAGGGACGTCGGGAGGGCATTTGATGATGTTAATCGGACATTTAGGAAGGCAGTCTGGAAGGTGGAAATTTAGGGAGGGTGATCAGGCAGGTAGCTGGAATTTAGGGAGGTTAGGCGGACATTTACAGAGGTATTGGACATTTAAGGAGGCAGCAGGCATTTAGGGATGTCGGGAGCGCATTTGCGGAGGTTAATCGGGTATTTAAGAAGGTTGGACGGACATTTAGGAGGGAAGCCTGGATGAAGGTGAACATTTAGAGAGGGTGGTCAGGCAGATACCTGGAATTTAAAGAGGGTGGGCGGACAGTTACAGAGGTATATCACATTTAAGGAGGTAGCAGGCATTTAGGGACGTCGGGAGGGCATTTGATGAGGTTAATCGGACATTCAAGAAGGTTGGACGGACATTTAAGAGGGTAGTCTGGAAGAAGGTGGAAATTTAGGGAGGGTGGTCAGGAAGGTATCTGGAATTTAAGAGGGGTGGGCGGACAGTTACACAGGTAGTTCACATTTAAGGAGGTAGAAGGCATTTAGGGACGTTGGGAGGGCATTTTCGGAGGGTAATCGGGCATTTAGGAGGGCAGTCGGGAAGAAGGTGAAAATTTAAGGAGTGGTCAGGCAGGTATAACATAACATTGCATGTAACATAGCAATTTAGGGAGGTTGAGAGGACAGTTACAGAGGTAGTGGACATGTAGAGGGGTAGCAAGCATTTAGGGACGTCGGGAGGGCATTTGATGAGGTTAATCGGACATTCAAGAAGGTTGGACGGACATTTAGGAGGGTCTGGAAGAAGGTGGAAATTTAGGGAGGGTGCTCAGGAGGGTAGCTGGAATTTAGAGAGGTTGAGTGGACAGTTGCAGAGGTAGTAGACATTTAAGGAGGTAGCAGGCATTTGTTAATATTATTCGTTAATATTATAGTGAAATATATATTAATATTTAATACATTCAAGAAGGTTGAACGGACATTTAGGAAGGCAGTCTGGAAGGTGGAAATTTAGTGAGGGTGGTCAGGCAGGTAGAACATTTAAAGAGGTAGTAGACATTAGGTACGTCGGGAGGGCATTTGCGGAGGTTAATCGAACATTTAAGAATGTTGGACAAACATTTAGGAGTGCAGTATGGAAGGTGGATATTTAGGGAGGGTGGTCAAGGAGGTATCTGGATTTTAGGGAGGCTGAGTGGACAGTTACAGAGGTTGTATACATTCAAGGAGGTAGCAGGCATTTAGGGACGTCGGGAGGGATGGGTTAATCGGGCATTTAAGAAGGTTGGACGGACATTGAGGAGGACAGTCTGGAAGTAGGTGGAAATTTAAGGAGGGTGGTCAGGCAGGTAAATGGAAATTAGGGATGTTGAGTGGACAGTTGCAGAGGTAGTGGACATTTAAGGATGTAGCAGGCCTTTAGGAACGTCGGGAGGGCATTTGATGAGGTCAATCGGACATTTAGAAGGTTGGACGGACATTTAGGAAAGCAGTCTGGAAGGTGTAAATTTAGGGAAGATGGTCAGGCATGTAGGACATTTAAAGAGGTAGCACGCATTTGGGGACGTCGGGAGGGAATTTGCGGAGGTTAATCGGGCATTGAACGAGGTTGGACGTACATTTAGGAGAGCAGTCTAGAAGAAGGTGGAAATTTAGGGAGGGTAATTTAGGGCAGGTATCTGGAATTTAGGGAGGTTGGGCGGACAGTTACGGAGGTAGCAGGCATTTAAGGGGGTAGCAGGTATTTAAAGACGTTTCGAGGGCATTTGCGGAGGTTAATCTGGCATTTATGAAGAATGGACTGACATTTAGGAGGGCAGTTTAGAAGGTGGAAATTTAAGGAGGGTGGTCCGGGAGGTAGCTGGAATTTCGGGAGGTTGGGCGACAGTTACAGAGGTAGTGGGATTTAGGGAGGTAGCAGGCATTTAGGGACGTCGGGAGGGCATTTGCGGAGGTCAATTTGGAATTTGAAAAGATTGGGTGGAATTTATGGAAGTAGGCATTTAGGGAGGTCAATCAGACATTTGAGAAGGTTGGGTTGGTATTTAGGGAGGTCGGTTGTGCATTTGGAGGGGATCTTAATTTCTGAAACAGCGTCAGCAGCGAGATCTTTTTAGAGAGATATAAGGCAATGGTCAAATTGATTACATTACCTGTATGGAATCCTTTCTGGGGTGTCTTTATCCTTTAAGAAGGTTGTATTTTCAGTGGTCGGTTTAGAAGGCGGTTGAGATACGTCTTGGTTCTGAGCCTGCGATGCGTCTTGATCAGTAGTTTCTGTACTTTTCTTCGATGCTTTCTCAACAGTCTGTAGTGGAAATTAAAAAATGAATGATGAGTAATGAAAAGAGAGAAATTAAATGTCAAATTTATAATAACTCACCTCATCATCCATGTTAAGAATATCATCTGGATCGTCACTAATGTCGCTAAGATCGCTCTCCGTGTGCAAAGTTGGCAAAGACTCCTCTAAACAAACTCTCTTCAACTCTGGAATCGGCGCTTCCTTCACCTCCACCTTTTCCTTGAGCGGTAACTTCTTCTGAAAACTGTCAGCCGATTTTTCCCTACTTCTTCTCGGTCTACCTTCGGCCAACTCCATCAGCTTCTTATTAATCGGTTCATCCTTCATACTAGTATGCAACGCTCCTTGTTTCGAAACATGGACCGGGATTTCATCCCTTATCTCGGGTGTATTATACGACCTCCTCTTGCCATGATTCGGTTCCCCATCCATATCCTTCATCCTATCATTTCTGTAAGATCCCCTCATATGCATCGGCTGGTTATCCCACTTCCTCGCATCATTCATTTTCCAATCGGACATAGGACTATCATATCGGGAAGCCCAGTCTTCTTCGTGAGCTTCCGAACGAGGGAGACTCTCCCTATCCCACATCGCTCTTCCTCCTCTCCATTCTCTTTCTTCCCAATCATTCCCTTGATAAGGTCGATCTCGAATGCCATGCTCGACATCATGATGATCCCAGTTATCATTGCTACTCTCATCCCTGATTCCACCACCAGGTCTCATTTTATCTCCAGGATAAACTGGATGATGAATATCATCGAAAGACCTCTCTCCTTGCATCCCATATCTCGGACCTCTATCATCTCTTCCCCTTCTTTCATTAAATGGACTATATCTCCTCTGATCTACTCCTTTTCTCCGATCCTCCTCATGAGGATGATGATCCCTGTTATTTAGATTTTTACATTGAAACCTTGAGAACTAAACAATTAAAAATTCTACGTATTCTAAAAATAATCTTAGTGCGAAACAAGTCAAAATTTGAAGCGTTACAAACTGAAAATAAAATATTCAAAATTGAATGAACTGAAAATAAAATGTTCAAAATTGTACTAAGTTGTAGCTTCCAAATGACACAATATCCAAGTGAAAAACATTCAAATTTTTACAATTCCAAAGTAGGAGACAAAAATGGAACAAATCTTATGTCGAGGTCTTCGAACATAAAAATAATTAAAATTAAAATTTTTTTAACCGAGTTGAACCGAGTTTATCAACAATTAAAATATTCAAACCTAGACTATTTTACATTTACGGCAATCAAAATGCGACGCGTTGAAAAAGAAGCACTAAAAATTGTTTAACTATTACGAGTTTCAATATAAAATTGTACAAGATTGAGCGATTAAAATTGATTCATTCACATACTTACAATCTAATATTATTCAGTTTTGAAGATTTTTAATTGATTAATTTACCTCTTTAGGCTTTCAACTGGAGATTGTACAATATTGTACAATAAAAAATCTAAACCAGACAGTTTTTAGTGCATTAATTGAAAACTGTACAACTTGAAGCCTTTTTTTTTTGGTTGAAATTCTCTAATTCTCAAATTTCAAACATAGTCTAATCGATTGTAGCTACATTGCACCAAAAAAGGTTGAATTTTCAAATCGAAAAATTGTTCTAATTGTTCCGATCTAAAATTATTCAAAATTTTTAATTCAAATTTCTTATATTTCTAACGTTTTATTTTTAATTATTCAGTATGCATAGAAAACTTAAAACCTAAAATTGCGCAACTATTAAAGACTTTCAATTTGAAATAAACTTGCAGAATCCTAAAGGTTAAAATTTAAAATCTTACAAACTTAATTTTTTCCTTACTTAAGGCTTCAAACTTAAAATTGCTCAACTATTAATGTTTTCAATTTTAAATGGAAGTAAATCTAGAATAAAAAATAAATCTAGGAATTTTAAACACTATAGATAGATTTTTAATTATTTAATTTCGATAAAAAATTATTCAATTTTGAGCGTCATGAATTAAAAAATGTTTAACTGTTAAAGTGTTGATTCCTAAATTATACAAATAAAAAAATGTAATTCTAAACCAAACAATTTCGCATATTTGATTCTATAAGTATTGCACTTTAAATGTTTTTAAAAGTGATAAAGTGACTCGCTTCCAAACTTGAAGTAAACATTCAAAATCCTACATTTTCAAATTATGAACGCTCCGAATTAAAAAAAAATATATAACGCTTTCCCATAAAACTTTTCATATGAAATATTTTTAGAGCAAACTCGTTCAATCCAAATTCCCGGTCAGAAAATAAATAAAAATTTCAGCGAAAAAAGGACTCTGATGGGAATACAATAAAATAAATGAAATATAAATCGAAAAGCAATAAAATATTAACAAAGAATGGAAAAAATTGTAAGAAATAAGGTCACCCCGATACAGTAAATCTTAAAATTATTTTGACATCGAAACATTATGACACATATTTTCAGACAAGAAGAATTTTGGTATTACCTCAGCAATGATTTAATTTTATCAACAATCTCTCTTTTAATTGTATCAACGATGGCTTCAAATAAATTTTTGAAAATGTCTACACTACAATGATTTAGAAAGTTTCCTTTCCCCTATAAGATAAATAAAAATTATCCTACACATCTAGATTAAATATAGTTAAATTAATTTGTATCTTCTTTTCTATTATTTTACAGTTTTAAACCCCTTGAGACAAAAACAAACCTTGAACATCAAAAACCCGGTACAGACCTCAAGAAAATTTTTTATATTATGACGGGTCCTTACCTGTAATCCATATGCGATCCCTGTTCCTCATCTTCATTCCAATGCTCGGGCGGTAAACGAGAATAATTCCTATCAAAATTCCTATCCATGTCAATATTACCCCTCGGACTGTCCCTCCTATCAGACAAACGATCAATCTTAATCGGTGGAATATGCGGTTGGTCCTTCCTATCATGTTCCGGATGACCCCTTTCGAATCTCGGGTTGAATCTCCTGTGTCGTTCATACATTGGATCCCGATCCATCATGTCTCTCGCAGGAACGTTCTTATCAGCAATCCGATCAATTGATCGATCCCTCGGAAAACGATCGAGTCGGTCTCGATCCACCATTTTATGGACTGGCAAATCCTTATCACCTGGTCTATCGAACCTTCCATCGAAGCGTTGGGAACTTCTATCACGTTCCATAAGTTTCGGATCACGTTCCTTCTCTCTCTCGTTCCTTCGATCCCTTAAATTTCCTTTTTCAATAACAATATCCTTTATCCTGTCCTTGCTTCTTCGAAATCGCGAACCCTTGTCCATTGGGTTCAGAGCCGTTGCAGCCATGAGTGAAGGAATTTCCCTTTCTCTGACTTTCGGGATCTCTTTCTCCCTCTCTCGATCTCTTTGTCTATCTCGACGATCCTGAGGGTCGTCTCGATCCTTTTCACGTTGATCTCGAATTCTCGAATCTCTGTGATCGTCCCTCACGTGATCTTTATCCCGACGTTCCTTGCTCCTCTGCCTGTTTCGATCAGGAGGATAAGTTTTATCATCAAAATCCCTTCCAGGATTCTTCCGATGACTCTCCTCTTGGCTCGAAGAAGGTCGAGCCTTCCCCAGGTCAGTTTTCCTAGGTTCTTCCTTCTCCTTGCTTCTCTCTCGTTTATGAGAATCCCGATCCTTCTTCTCTAATTCTCGAGATCTGCTCGATGTGGAGCGTTTATCCGGATGCTTAGAAGGGGTGTGATCGTGTTTTGGCCTCGAAGATTTCTCGGGAGTACGACTTCTTCTGGATTTCGTAGACCCGCTATCCTTCGAGTGCTGATGCTTGGATCGATCGATAGGTGGAGTCCTGGATCGCTTTTCTCTCTCCTTGGATCTTCGTTTGGCTTTATCGTCGACTTTACTCTTCTCGACGCTGGGTCTACTTTTGCTTTTTTCAAACTCCTTAGGCTTCTCGGGGACTTTAGCCTTGGGTATTTCTTTCGTCAAAATTTCTTCTTCTCGGATTTTCTTGTGGTGTTTGTCCTTATCGATCTCCTTGACTTTAGGCTTTGGGGACTCGCTTCTGTTCCTTTCTTTTGACTTGCTATTGCTCGACAAATGCGACATGGTTGGGGCTGGAGACTTTGTCCTCGGAACGGAGTGTTTTCTTACAGGAACCGGAATCGGTTTCTTCGCTAATTTCTCTTCTTTCTTCGTTGCTGCTTCTACTTTGCGTTTCTTCTTGGAAACTACCTTCTCATTCTTTTGCCCTAAACGCTTTAATTTCAACCTGGAAGCGAAATAGAAAAATTTAGTATTTTATTTTTTATTTAGTATTTTAGTATTTAGGCTTGGACAGGAGCGGACTGGCCTAGGACTAAATGGGTGCGATCACCGATGGGCCGGAAGACATCGAGGCTGCTCGCAGCGGGCCTTAAAATTAAAAAACTAAAACCCCTCACATTTTGAAAATCCCTTAAATCTTATAAATTCCTTTTTATACTCTTTGAAATATTATAAAATTACTTCATATCGTTACAATCCCTCGACATCCAATAACATCCCTTGAAAACCCCGCGAAATTCAATAAAATCTGATATTATCTGAAATCCTGGAAATTTATTAAAAATTATAGAATCCCTTGAAATCTTTAAAAATACCCTGAGAATCCTTTCAAATCTTATAAGATTCTAAGAAGTTCTTTAAAAACGGATGATTTATTTTTAATTCGCTGAAATTTGTTTAAATTCTTGAAAGTTTCTTGGAAACTTTTAAAATACCCAAAAATATTTAAAATGCTTTTGTAATCTCATGATATTTTATAAAGTTCTTGAAAATTCATTAAAATACTTTGAAATACTTTAAAATCTTTTAATTCTTTGATATTCCTTCAAGTTCTTCAAATCTGTGGTAAATTCCTTGGAATCTTTTGAAAATCTCTTCAAACCTTTGAAACCCCGCAATTCTTGTGAATAAATTTTTTTAAATACATTAAAATATTGTGAAATATTTTGAAACCTCGTGAAATTACAGAAAATCTGATGATACTCCCTGAAGGCCCTTGAAATCCATTAAAATATTTGAAGTCCTATGACATCCTGGGAAATTCATTAAAATACGGTCGCGCTTACTATCTGCAAAAAGTTAGTCCTAAGTCCACATAGGAAAATAATACTGTTTAAGTGACATAAGTTTTATTAACCCTTAAATGTATAATATTTAGCTTATTTACGACAAAGAAAGTCCAAGATTAGATAATTATACCGGTACAATGTTTTATTAATTAATTTCCTGTCAGCTATGATTGTACACTACACACAGAGAAATTGTGTATACAGACGAGTGCACACTGGCTCCTCAAGATCTGAGCGTAGACGCGGCAACGTCGCATTTTTCATGGTGTCTGCTTTGACAGTTGTGTTCTTTGACAGCAAATGAAAACGAGACATTTGTTGAAAATTACAGATCGATTAGTAGTTAAAGGTAAATTTATGAAAAAGAAAGTTTTTCATAAAAGATTGCTGGTCTAGCGCATGCGCTGGACCCGCTAGGCGCTCCGACAGCGTTGCCGGATGGCTACCACGTGCTTGTTTCATTTTTCGTAAAGTTAAAAATTCTAAAACTTTGCATACCTCTCATTCTCAAACTAAGAGGACAAAAATTCTGCAATTTTTCAAAAATCTTCATGAAATCCCCTTCTAACAAATATTAGTTAAAAAAAAAACGGTAAGAATAGTTTACGAGTTAAGAGTTAGAAATGTAACATTTTCCTATGCTTGGGATAGGCTTTACGTGTATAAGGGTTCAACTTTGATCTTAATTAT
>JAABKJ010005161.1:0-23404 GCA_011634705.1 Andricus grossulariae
GTCAAAATTTACATATACTTTCGTAGACTTAAAGTCCCAAGTAAATTTATCACCTTACGTAAACTTACTATGTCCCAAGCCGATCGAATAATTTCCATCATCGGACGTAGTCATTTTACACTCGACTGCAAATAGAACAACCTTCGTTCTATTTTCACATTGTTACCTGAACTAAAATCACACTAGATTGCAAAAGTAAATATCACCAAAGCTTTTTTTACAGTGTAGGTTTTATATTATTAAATGAATTTAAAGCTTTGATTGGGTTGATTGATTGATTAATTTAGTTGATTTGATTGGGTTGATTTGATTCAATTTACTTGTTCTGATTTGATTTAATTGAATTAGTTGGTTATTAAATTGTTTTGTTTTAATTTGGTTAATTAACGTTGATTATTTATGTTAACTGATGCTAATTAATTAATTAATTATTATAATAAAATAAATGTGAAAATTTTTAAGAATAAAGACATGGAATTTAAAAAGCCGAGAAATACAAAATTAAAATAAGAAATGCATACTTAATTATGAAATTAAAAACTTATAAGCGTTATATTTTGAAAAATTCCATAGTATCAACAAAAAAAAACAATAAAAAAAAAATATAAAATTTTAGTAAGGAAAGAAATTTCCTTCTTAAATAAGGAAAAGATTTAAAATAAGAAATCTAGTAAAGAGATGTTGCATTAATTTTCTGAAAAAAGGTCTATTTTACGACTTTAAAATTTGAGGGGAAAAATGAGAGGTCAGTGATTTTAATGAAAAACCGCTTACTCGAGAGAGTGCAAGTCCACTCGATATGGAGTCCCAGGCTGGGTAGATAAGGAAGGAGGGAGCGGAGAGAGAACATAGAAGGAAAGACGAAAAGAGAGACAGAATGATTAAGCCATCGGGAAGAAAAGAGAAGGACGTACCGGCAAACTAAACCTCTGGTAGAAGGAGACAGAGTGAATAATGGTGAGAGAGCGAAAGAGAACAAATACCGGCCAGCATGTTCTCTCGAGTACCACGTGGGTCCTTTGTTTTGATTCCATATAGATAAAGACTCAAGATTCAAATAGTTTAATTAATCATTGGTTTAAAATATACGTCAAATTTCGACTTAATTAAGGATAGTACAATTAGCGTTATCATTTGAAAATACAAAAAAAAAACATTTTTTTTTAAATTCATAAATTAACCCTGTAGAAGGTTTTAAGTTTGTAAGCCATCTAATTATTCTTTAATATTGAAAAGATAAAAAAAGGTATTTTACCTGAATAAGTATGACCTTCTTCTATTAGGATTAAATTATAATAATGTAGGAGATTGTTTAAAACCCAGAAGAAAAAAAAATTTAATTGTATTAGAAGGAACGCCGGCTCTTGTGAGGATATGGCAGTTTACAGCCAAGCTGGTGTTACGTCCTGTCTGTTGGATCTGACATAAATGATTATCAACCCAGCGATGATTGGCTGGCATCCTTCTATCCGTCGGCTGGCTTACGTCGATTTAAAATCCGACTACCACGAAAATGGTAAACGTATTTAAACGGGAAAATAGGAAGAATAAATAAGGTTTATTCACAATTATTCGTATTTTCTGTAAATAATATAAACTTTATTCACTAAACACAATAATTCAATTCAAGCAAAAAACACGATTTAATTTTAAGCTAATTTAAAATTATTGTTAATCTAAATCGTATTAGATATAGGATTCCTAATATAACAAAATTCACGTTTAAGCTTATTCGAATTTCGCCACGAAGCTACGCGGAGCTTGAAAACTTTTGAGATATTTCTAGGTCCCACTTAGAAAATATTCAAAACTAGATTATGAGCGTCGCAGGTTAAGGGTTTCGCGAGAGGAAGAGATCTGCCCTTCCGCCCTGTTCCACATATATTTATAACCTTGCGTTCTTTTGGCTTACGTGCAAGGGTAGCATTAGAGCGGGGGAAGTCAAGCGCAAGTCCCCGGCGTTGAGTCTGACCAATAGGAGCACAGCTCATGTACGCCGGAACAGGTGGAGTTTATCACGTAGGCTAGATCTACGTGACTTTTAGCAAGGCTGCATTTCACATATGCAAATTTATGCCCTTTCGTAAATTGAATCAGGATTATCCTTTTTCGAATGAAGAGAAAGAGAGAGTATATTTAGGGATTTATATAAATATTACAAGATATATTAAAACTTCTCTTTTTCATTATACTAAAATTATTAAATATAGAAATTGTTGAAAGTAAATTAACAATTCCTCTTTTTTGAATCTTTTCTATGCCAGTAATGGTGAGAAATATTTCTTCTCTATTGAGTTGGCTATAAGATAAAAATGATTTTACCGACAGCAACATGCATGTCGTCACACCTTTCCCCTTATTTTAATAGTATATTATGTATCGAGGGCGTACAGAAGGCTATTTTGACGAGAGTGAATTTACTGCCCGAGCGAAGCGAGGGCCGCAGTCACACGAGGCAAAATAGCTTTACCCCCTTAATGCACACCATACTTTTTGTCCCCCGCCTTGAAAACAAGCATGTGAAGCAGATAGAGAATGTTTGATGTACTTGACAATTTTAGATTACAGGTGAAATGAAGAAATTGCGTACTTTGCAGGAGGGAGACTGTCGGGTATAGCAATGCAATTTTTTCAAATATAAAGACCAATTCCTCCATGTTCTCACTTGCGGAGTGCAGTGTATGTGTAGCGGGCGTAAAGTTTTGTGTAGCGGGCGTAAAGTTTTGTGTAGCGGGCGTAAAGTTTCATGTTGGCCCGGCGGCGGAGTGTGCATGTGCGAGCGTCACTGGGCTGCAAGCTGCCACATTACGCCTGTTTCACGTGCATGCAATGGCGCGTTTTCAAGGGGGGTCGGACAAAAAAGTTGTTTACACAATGGGAAAACAACTTTTACACAACTTAATATTCTCAATAATTTCTTTATCGTCATTTCAATATTTCTCTTTCATAGTTCTAGCGAGTACAAGCAATATAAATTCATTCACGGATGAACAGTAAGTAGATACACGTTATAAGGAATCGATAAACAATTTCGACAACTAAAGTCACGCTTAAATTATATGATCTCTATAAATGCAAATTTTACCATTTTAGCTGTAACTATTGTTGACATTTCTATTATAGAATTACTTATCCGTTTGCCTTTGCAGTTTCTTATTTCAAGCGGAATTTCCCTATTAAATAAATATGCCCAATTTTAGGACGTAATTTATAACTTCCAAATTCCAAGGATGGTAGCTGAAATCCTCTGCAAGGATAAATTCCTCCACTGATAAGTTTCATTATATAAGTTCCTGTGTTTATATTTTATATTTACTATTTATTTTATGAATTTGATCTTTGTGAATTCTTTTATTCATAGACACGAGGCGATAAAGATTACATTCGAAAAGCATCTGCTTTCACGCAGAGAATCATTAATTATCCAATAATATAATAAAATATATATATATATAAGTATATAAGTATCCAAAACTAAATTATATTCTTAAGATAACTTTAATTTATTTTATTTATTCAATTAAAATTCAGTGATAAGAAATGGAAATTCATTCATGACATTTTTGAAGGACGGAATCTTATATTATTAGTTATGAGAATTTCGTTCTCCATTGTTTCGAAGTTCTCCACTGCTTATTCCTCATTTATTCAATTGATATTGAAGAGCCTACTAGTTTAAATATTTTCCTAAGCTGCAAGTTCCTTGAAAAATTTCAGAAATTTTTGATACCGTGTACGCTCTGATCATGGGGCACCTGAACGTTTGAGGTTTGTGAGGTCTTATTCCTTGCCTCTGTTTTTTCTATGACAATGGCCGAATTACCATTACCTCCTGAGACCATGGCCGGGTTACCATCGCCTCCCTTTTCCTTTGAAGCAATAGCCGGGTTACCATTGTCTCTCAGGACATTGGCCAGTTGCCAGCTCAATTCCGGCAGCATTATCTTGCCTGCGGTGGGGTTCATGCTAGTCAGGAAAATCCTTGTACACAAGCTTCCATTTCAGTACTCTCCTCATCCTGCTCTGATGACAAGCGGGCATGGTATGAGTTCCGGATTCTCAAAACACGACAACCTGCCAACTTTACAGGGAGGAAAGCCTTCCTGTTTTTGATTTATTTATTTTTTAATTTGCCACAATTATAGGCGATATTGCAGTAGTACTCCCATTACAAATAAAAGTACTTTCGCTACTTCTGATATTTGAGAAATGTGTACTTCTTGGGTCGTAGAGTACATTCTATTCCAACTGTTCTATCGGAGACCCGCTTCATTCACAAAGGCAATAGAATTTCCTAGGGTGGTAATTTCTTTGTCCTAATCTGTGAATAAAACTCTTTGTCCAGTCCGCAAGAAAATCACCTATCAATTTTATCCTATAGATAATTATAGAATTAATCGCTTTCGCAATATACTATTTGCACACATTTTAATCTAAGTGAAATTTATTTTTATTTATCTTTTGTAATGTTCCGTAATAATGTTTCAGTATTGTTTCTAAAAGCTTGAGGATAATCTGCTCTCTTGAGTTGACGAATAGGAATAGCCAAATAATCCTTAGATAATTAAAAATAGAATAAGAATCTTTGATAAAGCTCATTCAAATATTGACATTTATAATTCTAATAAATTATAAATCATTTTTGTTGTTCATGAGCAGAAATAGCTGAAAAAATCATGTATGATATTGTAATACGTCGTAACTACAGATTTTCTTCTATTACTTCTGTTATTTAATTCACGTAAATGCAGTTAAGTCCTAGATTGTTTAAAATTTTTATGCGAAATTATAATTAATAAAGACACAGCTCATTATTTTTACTCTCACATACGTGGCTTGACGGTCGCGAAAGGCACCATTTCTTTCTCTGATGCGTGGGCCTCACGCCGCTTTACAACCCGTGCTTACGCCGTACGAACCCACAGGAAACCCAAAAAAACCTGGGGGCAGGTTGTAGTCCTTTTTTACTCATGAAACAATGCAATTTTAGGTTTTAATCATTCATGCATACGCACATTATAAATGTAAAATGGCATAATTGTTCACAAGGTTCAATTATCGTCTTATTGATCTTTAAAATTTTCAATTTTCTAACCAGGTTGGATATTTGAAAAAGGAGATCAAAATTTAATAAAATATATTTGGTATTTTGGAGTTATTATATTTCAATTTACAAGAACATTAATAAGTTCTAATAAGTTATTTATCTCTTGAGGGAAATTAAGGCCGTAATTTGAAATTATTCAAAATCTTACATTTGAAATTAATCAAAATCCTACTAATCAAAATAATTTCATGATTAAATTACTCAATTTTTTTAACAAATAAAAATGTTATTGCTCCAGTTTAGACACTGAAGTGATACCATCAGTGAAAATTCGCTCTGCACTATAAATATAAGTATATTTTCTATCATACTAAGGAAAAAGGAACCAAAGGGGTGACTCCGAACGGGAGTTTCGTGTCTGAGATTATCACCATTTCGATAGATTATTCCCACCTGTCATACTAAGTGGACCAAAAAAGCTATTTAAGGTAGAAGCATTCGCGCTTACTAAGGCCATAACTATATCAGACGGATCTCCGGGAACAAGATTGTTTGCGCTCGCAGGAATAGTACTTATCGTATCAAACTTATTATAGTGTCTTCGTGGGTTGAAGGACCATCACGCCTGGCGACCTTCTTGCCACGTCAAACAATTTTGCATTTTCGATCTTTCAGAACTCAAGGCGTTTAGTAATTAACCAAAATCAATTTCATGTAAACTACACTAATTTTATATTTAGATTTAGTTACTTAATTTGATAATTGTATTATGCTCATATTCCACATGTAATTCAATTATAATTTTTTTAGCATTAATGATGATTAGCTTTATAATCTGAGGTATGTAGAGGTTTTTTGTATTTTAAATACTAAATAAATGTCTAGTATTTCAAATATTACTTTTTTAAATTTATGACAAAATACCAAATCAGTTAAACTTATGAGAAAATTCCAACCCTTAATCAAATTTATGAGAAATTTTAGTCTTTAATAATGTTTCTGAGAAAATGTAAACAGTTAATTAAATCTGAAAAATCCAATCGTCAAACGAATCTTTGAGAAATGCTAACTTATTAAATAAATCCCCGAAAAGTTCATATTTTAAAATAAACCTGTAAAAACTAAAAACTTAAACCTTTAAAGAAACCTATTGCGAATTTCAATATTTAAATAGGTCTATAAAAATTCCATTTTTTTTAATCTATTTCGGAAATCTTCAATCCTTAAACAGACATGTGAAAAGTTTAATTTTTCAAACACTCTCCTAAAAATTCTAATCTTCAAATAGATTCATGAAATCAATTCTTCGATTCCCAATCAAAGTAGTAAAAATTTCAGTTTTCAAAGGAATTCATGAAAAATATAAATATCTAATTAAATTCGTAAAAACTCAAACCCTCGAAAAACTTTACGAAAAATTATAACTTTTAATTAGACTCGCACAAATTCCAATTTCCAAATGAATTCGTAAAAATGCCAACTCTCGAATTAAATTTCTAAAAACTTCAATTGTCGAGTGAATTCATGATATTTTTTAAATCCTCGAATGAAAAACACAAACGATAATGAGATATGTGAACTGAAAATTTCGGCTTCCTTAATGATAATCGTAACTTCAATTTTCGAATAATTTTCGCAAAAACTCTTATTAGAATAAAATTCAACTTTCAATTAATTTATAAGAGTTCCTATTTTTCAAATAAAATTATGTAATCTCAAAGAACAATGAATCTTCAATTAAAGAAGAAAAATAATAATTTGAACAACTAATAATTAATGTTTAATAATAATTGAATAATTAAATTTCAAAATTTCTTTAGAGAAATAATTCACAGAATTTTCATTTTTAAATCAATTTTATGTACTTTTTCGGCCTTGAGAACTGATACACAATACTGCAAATAGAACATTTTAATTGACTTACATTTCATCAGTGAAGTAAAGGGAAAACAATAAAAATTTAATTTGTCATTTCATGACAATTGATAATCACTTCACTGTTCACTGCAACCGATAATCTTTGGGGTGGGTTCTGCGAAGGTCCTTTTTTCCTCTTCACGGGTCTGACTTCTCTTGGTGCTGAACTCTGGATGCTGAAATCCAGTTGTAGATGGGTCCTCAGTGCCGAAACTCGTCACGAGTCCGGTGTCTGTTCTTTTTCAAGCTTTTTAACTTTACCTCTCCCAAATTCTCACACTAACGGGTCCTGGGCCCTAAATGTAATCGTCCCAGGATTATGCGCCAGCATTTGAAAAGATTAAGGCGCTTGAACTTTCGCACAGTTCACGGTGTAGCCATATCCCACTACACTGTCACCAATTGTTACGTCCTGTCTGTTGGATCTGGCAGAAATGATTATTATCAACCCAGCGATGATTTGCTCGCATCCTTCTGTCCGTCAGCTGGCTTAGGTCGATTTAAAAACCGACTACCGCGAAACTGGCAAACGTATTTAAACAGGAAAATAGGGAGAATAAATAAGGTTTATTCACAATTGTTCGTATTTTCTATAAATAATATAAACTTTATTCACTGAAAACAATAATCCAATCAAAGCACAAAACTCATGATTTAATTTTAAGCTAATTTAAAATTATTGATAATCTAAATCGTATTAGATATAGGATTCTTAATATAACAAAATTCACGTTAAAGCTTATACGAATTTCGCCACAAAGCTACGCAGAGCTTGAAAACTTTTGAGTTATTTCTACGTCCCACTTAGAAAATATTCAAAACCAGATTATGAGCGTCGTAGGTTAAGGGTTTCGCGAGTGAAAGAGATCTGCCCTTCCGCCTTGATTTGCATATATTTATAACCTTGCCTTCTTTTGGCTTACGTGCAAAGGTAACATTAGAGCGGGGGAAGTCAAGCGCAAGTCCGCGGCGTTGAGTCTGACCAATAGGAGCACAGCTCACGTACGCCGTAGCGGGTGGAGTTTATCACGTAGGCCCGATCTACGTGACCTTTAGCAGGGCTGCATCTCACATATGCAAATTTATGCCCTTTCGTAAATTGAATCAGGATTACCTTTTTTTCGAATGAAGAGAAAGAGAGAGTATATTAAGGAATTTATATAATTATTACAAAATATATTAAAACTTCTTTTTTCATGATACTAAAATTATTGAATATAGAAATTGTTAAAGTAAATTATCAATTCCTCTTTTTGAATCTTTTCTATGCTAGTAATGGTAAGAAAGATTTCTTCTCTATCGAGTTAATAATTTTGTTCGCTCCACGGCCCTGACTTTCTTCAGAGGTTATGTTTACACCGGCTTTCAGTCTACTTGCTGTGAAACATAGTTTCGTTTTCGTGTTGTTTGTATCATTTGTTGTTGCATTGATTTCGAGATGGATTCTATATCTCATTATCAAGAATATGTTTCATAATTAAACCTGAAGCCGGAAAGAAACCTGAAATTAATCAGAATGGCACAATATAAAAGTAAATCATGTGACTCTTAGAATATTAATGAAAAATAAAAATGGTTAAGAGCAAGAAGAGCTGAGCAAGCTAAAATTCTTTCTTGTCACGTATTCTACTTTTACAATTATTAGGATTATAATATAGAATAATAAGCGTAAAACTAAAAAAAGAATATTTCAAATTTAAAAAAAAATAATAATTTTCGAAAAGCTGTGCATTTTTTAAACAAAACTATTCTTTCCTGCCATGTTACGTTTAATGTGTTAATATTTTACAGTATTGTTTTACTTCACGTACAATCAGAGAAAATCACACGGAAAATCAAAAATTGAAAACGTTTTTATGTAAGGCTAATGAACCTAACCATTATGAAGAAAAACAATTTAAACCATTTTTCCAAAAAAAAGTTGCGTACCGAAATTTGGGTACGGATAACTGGATTTTTTTGTTGGTATTAATAGCCGGATTTTGTCGGTACGAGTAGACATTGCCAAATATTAAAGCGGGTGTTTTGATATTAGCATGAAGAATACGATATTATGTCTACAAAATATTATTTATTTATTAAAAACATGCATAAAAACATCACATTTTTTTCAACGTGTCCATTCGTTTTTCGCGGATAAGAAATTTAAAAAATTGAAAAATAATGTTTATTATTAATAATTAAGAAATCAAAATTAATAATCTTTCTATTTAAAAAATATATTTTTCTAATTGTTTTACTTAAAAATAACGTAAAAAGTAAAAAATGACATACTTCAGACCAAATAAAAAGACCTTAATGATGTTATGAAGATCCTTTGATAATTCAACGTTTCGAGAGTCAAATGCCCTCCTCATCAGGAACAGGAATCCAAGTCAAATATAAGTCCCTAGAAAAATTGGAAAAAACCAAAATGTCGAAGTCAATAAACAATTCATGCTCTTAAATTCCATCTCAAGAGTTCTGTGAAGAAAATAATAATGAAATTGTAAATTACGAGAAAGAAAAAAGCTGTTTTTAATACATAGCGAAACATATACGATACAAAAATAAGGTTGAGAAAAATTAAAATAGTAATTATTTACCTGAAGTTTTAATATTTTAACTGTTGACATATTAAAAAGTAATGAGGTCCAGTATCACGGACACATTAAAAAATTCTTTGAAAAAATTACTTTTTTAAATTTAAAAAGGAAGACAGAACCAGAGATGAGGTGTGAGATTGCTCATGCCGTGTATTTGATTTCGACTGACTTACCGCAGCGCGCCCTGTCTGCCTAATTGTTTGCGTTCGGGAACTAAAATGAAAGGTGGCTTACCTGCTACTCATTTGGTTAAACAGGGTTTAAACGTGTTGAAAAATTTTAAAGATAATTTTATTTATTTTAATTAGAAAAAGAAAGAAAAACTGTCTAGTGTAAGATTTCACACTAGACAGTTTTTCTTTCTTTTTCTAAACCTTAATATCATAAAATATAATGAAATTATAATACACTAATAAAAATTATGTAATATAAATCAACTTTCATCTCTATTTTTTCTGGAATCGTAAAACAGAATTACGGCAAGATTTATATGTTTAATACTAATCTTTTCGTATAAGGCATATTAACGAACTGTCTATTATTACAAAACTTTCTGCAAGAGTATTCGTAGCTCTATACATAATTAATCTTACAGAAAATTCCGTAATACTAGACAGTGCCTTTTAAGTAACTTGTTACCGTTCAAGTTTCGCTTTAAAATTTTATACTTCAGCAATTTTAAATTAAAAGACCCAGGACATGCAAACTCAGATTAAAGCAGACAATTTTACAATAAAAACTTATTTTATTTAACTCAATATTATTTTATAAACAACATCTCTGCCATCGTATATTACATATAATACTAATTCGGTAGATTGATAAAATAAATCAACAGTAATTCGTAGCATTTGATCATATCTCTCAGCCTCGAATTGTCTTTGGACGATTTTCCTAAAGCGTAAATATTATTTCAATGTACACGTAAGTATTAGTCTATTATGAGTATTCAAGGATACGGTAGCTTGAACAGCGTACACCCCAAAAGGATCGTCGTTACTTTTGACAGCTTGAATAGCGTTCGCCAGGGAAAGAAGATTCAAACTCGGCAGCCTAGACAGCCTGCACCGAGATAGGTTGGCGAAAAATAGCTTGATCAGCGTACATTTTTGCCAGCAGTGGAAAACCGAACCTATGCCTGGGTGGTGAACTAGGATTCAGCTGGAGGAGACACGTTTAATTACATGCAAAATAAATATCAGAATCTGGAGCCGAGATAGCCTTCCCAGAAAATTCAATAAATAAAATGAAGATCAAGATCTGAAGCCGAAATAGCGTACCCAGTTAATTTCAAATTGTGTTTTTTATAGCCGAGATGGCGTACCTAAAAAACACAATCAAAGAAGTTTTTTCAGAGCCGTGGTGGTGTACCCGAAAAAAACAACTCAAACAAAATTTTCCAAAGCCGAGGTGGCGTACCCGAAAATACAAAAAGAATGCTTTCTAGAGCCGGAGTGGCGTACCTAGATTGAGTTCACGGCAGCTGGATTAGCGTACACCGTGTATGATAAAAAAAAAAGAAATACCTTAGTTCCTTGTCGAGGGCTTGCGGTTGTCCTCCTTGCAGTACAGCAGTACTAATGGAAGTGAGCCGTACGAGAGACCAATCGAACGGTTGGTGGGCCGTTCACCCGCTGGTAGTAAACCACTACTCGGTCGCCTTCTTAAAGACGTTTCGAACGAGCTTACTTTCGAGGAAAATCGTCCTGCGCTTTCTATTGGTGGTCTGCTGTACTAATCAGCCTTTACCTGCTATCTATATGTATAGATAGATACAGGTACAACTGATCCTTGTTCCTCGTTCGTATCAACTCTCTACCCATACTCGATATTACGTAGATTGGAACCGTTACATGATGAATACAACTCATACGAGTAAGAATATCAATGGATAAACATAAATCATAATAAGTAAATAGTAATGGACAAACATAATCATATGAAGTAAAAATAGTAATGGATAAACATAATCATATTGAGTAGAAGACGCATAGTGAAACATAATCATGAAGGGTTAAAAAACCTCGAGCTTGTGTTCACTGCGTTGGTGGTGCATTGTCTTCCGTGATGAGGACTACCGTCCCGATAGTAATGTTGACGGAAAGCTTATTAGTGGTCCACCAATGAGGAGATTACCTGGAGTTAAGGGCCTGAGTCATTGGGATCAGAGGACATTGGACTGATGGGGTGTAAATTCAGGATAGCTTCGATTTCAGTTACATAAGTATGCAATTGTTCAAAGGTTAAAACGGCATCGCCAAATGTGCGCAAGCAATGATATTTGAATGATTTGACAGCTGTTTCCCAAAGTCCGCCGAAGTGCGGTGTTTCAGGAGGAGAAAAGGTACCATTATAGATAAACTGGTACCATTATTTGATCTGATTTTGTGTGGCTCTCCTCGTAGCGAAATTAATCTTTTTAGACTGCCGAGAAAGGCGATCGTATTAAGATCGCTTATTGGCTTTAAATGTACAGCTTTAGTTGCAAGGCACACGAAAACTGCTACATAGGTTTTGACATATTATAATAGAATTATATAATATAATATAATTGCGATACCGTCTTTCTTTTATTTAGAAAGGTCCGCAGTAGTCGACTCCGACATTCAGGAATGATCACGAAGATTCTAATTGATCCGCGGGTAGGTTTCCGATTTGATGATCAATACCGCGAGGGCCATTATCGTTTTCTTAAAAAGTACAAGGTAGCTTGGAGTCTTGAATGCTTTAACGCGAAGTGAGTGTCGAGAATAATAAGATCTGTCACGTGGTGTTTTCGCGGAAGCAGAATCCGGTGCTTCTGATTATATGCTAAGTCTGCATTGGTAAGCCTCTCGCCTACTCTTAAAATTCCTTGATCTAAAAACGGATTGAGGTTAAGAATGCTGCTCTTTAAATCAACAGTCCCCTTATGTGATAAGCTATCAATTTCTTTCGCGAAGTTATTTGCTTAAATCAGTTTAATAATGCGTTCTGTTCATAATTTTAGTTCTGTTTTAGGAAGTGCGCCGATGGAATTGTCTGAATTGCTTTGTTGTGTATTGTGACTGAATCGAAGACAATACGTGAGTACTCGATTTCATTTTTTAAAGGCAGAACATCGTTTGAAAACGTATTCGGCTTCATAAAGTTTGTCTGATTCGTTAGCTTTATTTAATAACGTAGTTGCCATTACAATCTGCGGTAGATTGGATTTCTGTTCGCGAATTTCGCAGTTTTTGAATTTAATTTTAGGCCAGCTGCATTTCTCTGGATATTCCAATGAGGACCGCGTTGCCAAAAATCGATGTCGACAATTAAATTATGTGGTACGTGTCTCCACGTGACATTCGCTATGGTTTGTGTCTTTTCTGGGATTTTTGCTACTCGATTGGACACAAAGGGTTTTAAAGTGTGTGGAGGTGTATTAATTCATTAGGTCATTTCAAGGTCAAGACGATTTTCTAAAAATGGAAACCCCTATTTTTGACTGCAGATTTGAATAGAGCGAAAAATTTTACGTCAAAAATGTACTATGGAAATCTGGTTTTTGTGAGTTTGGTGAGGTCAAATGTCCAAAAAACGATCCAAAATGTAAAAGAGTGAACCACATTGACCACCTTCTCAGCCTCCACCTTCAGGTCAATTTTCAAGGTCATTCAAAGGTCAAGACGATGTTTTTGAAATAGAAATCCCTATTTTAGACAGCGGTCTCTTAAAGAACGGGAAATTCTAAGTGAAAATTGGTATTTTAAAATCTTTCATTTTGACCTGTAGAAGAGCACATCAAGGTCAATTATTTAAAAAGTGCTTGGAAAGTTCTTTTTAATTTACTGTTTTTCTGAGCAATCACAACGTTAAAGGTGCCTACAACAAGTACAAGATAAGTCGCACAAATTTCGACGACCTTGACTAAATTGACCTTCAAGTATATTTTCAAGGTTTATGAAGGTCTACGTCATTTAAAAAAAAAAGTTGCAAAAAATGGAAGCACTTTGACCTTACTTTTAGGGTTACCCGGAAACAACGACGTGGATGTAGTAAGTTCTGTTTCATTTGCGGTGCTTGATTTTCGTGAGGCCCTTTCCTCTCACTTATCAGGTGCTTGATTATCGTGATCCCCCTTGCCCTAAATAGGGATTTCTATTTTAAGAAATCGTCTTGACCTTTAAATGACCTTGAAAATTGACCTGAAGGTCGAGGCTGACAAGGCGGTCAAGGTGGTTCACACTTTTAGATTTTACCTACTTTTTTAAAAGCATCTTAAACGTTTGCTTTACCCAGAAAACCACGTAAATTCAGTAAAAGGGCATCTGCTCGGTTTTTGGACATTTGACCTTGATTTTTGACCTCACCAAGGTCACAAAAACAAGATTTCCATAGTACATTTTTGACGTAAAATTTTCCGCTCTATTCAAATCTGCAGTCAAAAAGAGGGGTTTCTATTTGAAAAAATCGCCTTGACCTTGAAATGACTTTTAAAATTGACCTCAAAGTCAAAAACAATGGTACAGTTAAGTGCCCCCCCCCGTATGTTGTTGTCGACTTTTGTATTAACCGTTTTTTATGTAGATGGGGTAGTTTAGAAGATGTTTGGACTTATAGATTAAAATGGATCACCCTGTAATTGTCTGTACTGGGGCAACTCGAGATTTCGAACCTACGAAAGACGTGCATACGAGTCCCTTGCATTTGGACAATAATTGTGTCGCGAACAACCGCTCATAAATTACATCTGATTTCATTCAAGGATGGCAGTTGGTCTTTAAATTGAATCCATTGTGAATGAATTTCTTTAGGTAGAGGGTCGTCCCATGTTGCTTGCATTTTTCAGAGAATCTGCATGAAATTTCTACCGTAAAGGGTAATGGGGTCTAATAATCCTACAGGGTCGAATATTTTCGCAATTTCAGAGAGGACGGTTCTGTTAGTTATTTTATCATTTTTATCAAGCTCTTTCACGGCATAAAGAATCGAGTCCTCTCTGGAATTCCAGCAAAGTCCTCACGTTTTTATGGTGTCTAAAGAATCGAGAGATAGCAGTTCAGTTTTTGACATTCTCTAAACTCTGGAGTTAATCGTGGGTCGTTTGAGGCCCGTTTCCACAAACTTAACCCACCCTTTCCGACGAGTTCAACGAGTTCGTTCCGTAGATCTAATGCATCTTTGAAACAAGTAGCTCTCTTTAACAGATCATCCACATAAAAATCGCGAGTGAGATCTTGAACTGCGACATGGCAAGAGTGACCCTCATCTTGCGCTAATTGGGACAAGGCTCGCGTTGCGCGAAAGAGTGCGTTCGACTGAATCTTCTTTTCAGACAATTTTTGATAAGCTGAGCCTTCGGGAGTGACCTCCACCTGACGGTACATCTTTTCGATGTTAGCTGTTGGTGTGAAAGAAAATGATCGGAAACGCGTATAAATTGTACAAAGATCGTCCTATCCGGTTGGGCCGAGCATGAGTGACTCGTTTAACGAAATACCGCTGGAAATTTTGGCAGAACCATCGAAAACTGATCAGATTTTCGTTGTTAAACTATGATCTTTTAGAACAGCATGGTGAAGTAAAAAGAAACCGTGGTGCGTGGGAACCCTGTCTTAGGATTCAAGCATGTGACTTAGACTTTTACATTCTTGAACAAACTCTGAATATTTTTCATTGGCATAGGATCTTTCGCAAATCTATGTTCTAGAACCTGGAAACGTCGCAGGGCTATTTGATAGAAATCGCCAATATCACTTTTTTATCATTAAAGGGCAGAGATATTATGTAGCGACCCATCTTTCCTGGTTTCGTGTGAAGTTTAAAATAATCTTCACAATATTTTTCTTCTTTAAATTGATGTTTTATTGAGCTCTCTCTGAGAAAGATGAGACACTACTTCTCTACGTTGACATATCTTGGGATAAATTGTGTCAGAAACTACCTAGCCTAGTTTGGTTTTTTTGGAAAATCTTTTCTCGGCCTTGAATCTCAATTTGAGCTGAACATTAATATTCTATAAAATTGTCAGACACCTAAACGGGCATGAATTTTTCCGCATTTATAAAACTTAGGATCTGTTAAATATATTGTTTCGGATCAGGCTCGAACATTACAATTATCCGCAAATGATTAGGTGAACACAAGAAAACACAGATTTAAAAAATTAAACAATTGAAAAAACTGCGTTTATTCGCAAAGTCATTGATAAGTTTTACAATTTATAAATTTACTGGAATAGAGCACGTACACCCAGAATTTGTATATGGTGATACGGTAATTCGGAACTTCTGCCCGATTTGTTTCAAGGTGAAACGAAGTTGGACTACTGCTGCGGTCATTATAGATGACAGCCCGATTGGATATATCCGTGTGGTCATAATAGACCGATTAGATGAAAGTGAAAAAAAGGCTCTGAGATTCACGGAATTAAATTTAGGATGGTAAGATAAAGTTTGGGTCTGGAATGATCAGGAAAGGTTTATGCAAGATCTTTTTTTGCGCGGGGGAGAAGGCAGAGATTCAAAATAGGTTTGTCTAGCTCGTTAGTATCTGTTCGGACCGTAACGGCAAGAACAATGCCATCCTCTCCCGGATATACGTCGGTGACTCTGCATAAAGGCTATTTGGTAGACGGAATCGTCTCGTCAGATTCCTTCAAAATGGCCAGATCTCCTAGCTGGACAGACTGTTGACGTTGACGCCATTTAGGAAGTGTTTGAAACGAGTGAAGGTATTCTGAGGACCATCTGTGCCAGAAATCTTCCTGCATTTTCTGGACCATTTTCCACCTTTCATTCGCAGAAACGTGCTCGTGTATAACCAAAGGTTCAGGAACGTCGGTGAGTGGTCCTCCAATGAGCCTATGTCCTGAAGTAAGCGCGGATAAATCACTTGGATCATCAGTGATTGCTTGTAGTGGTCCTGAATTGAGACACTCCTCGATCTGTGATAATACCGTTGAGATCTGCTCAAAAGTTAAAGTCGAAGTTCCGATAACTTTTTTGAGATGTGACTTGGTAGAATTGACGGCGGCCTCCCACAATCCACCGAAATGTGGTGCTGATGAAGGGACGAAAAGCCAAGTGGTTTGGTCCATGGCCAGAGCATCGGCGATGTCGTTCTACGTACGTGACGCCTCCGCGAAGAGCGTCCTCAGCTCAGCATCGGCGCCGATGAAATTTGTGTCCTGATCACTTGCGAGAGTGGAACAAATGCCCCTTCGTGAGGTAAAGCGATAGGCAGCTAGAAAAGACAGAAAATTATAATCAGACACTGCGTCCAGGTGTAAATCACGAGTAGACGTGCGAACGAAAACCGCAACATAGCCTTTATACGATTTTTGCCCACGTACGGTATGTTTTAGACGGCCACCAACTCTCATCAGCTGCTAAGCACCTAGGAAAGGGTTAAGCTTGATTAGTGAGTCACATTTTGGCAACTTTTTGATTTTTTTTATCCAAAATGTTAGAAATAGTAGAAGAAAAGTGGGTCTGCTGAAAGCTTCGAACCCAATACAATCGAGCGTGGTCGAGATCAGCTAATGTGAGGACTCGAGGGTGCGCATAAGGACATGATCGATTGATGATTTTGCATTCAAGATTGCAATTAAAGATTAACCAATCGAAAGCACGCGTCATACGGTCGACAGTCCATGTTCCATCGACAAGAGTGTGTGCATAAACAAGTTCAGTTCGTATAATTTCCCTCGTTCGCTTTTTCATTAGGTTGTCACTCTCTGGTGTAACTTGATACGTCAACGAGATACAAAAAATTAAAAAATATATTTTCCACAATCAACCAAATTAGAAAACATTCTCATGAATTCTGTAAAATTCCCTTACATTTTGTAGAATCTTCTAGAACTCAGTAGAATTCTCCTGAATTCTGAAGAATTCTCTTTAATTTAACAGAATTTTCCTAAAATCAGCCAAATTCTCTCTAATTATGTAGAATTATTCTCATTTCAGCAGAATGCTTTTGAATTCAGTGGAATCCTCTTGAATTTTGTACTATTTTCTCGAATTCAGTAGAATTCTCTTGAATTCAGTAGAATTATTTTAAGTTCGGCAGAACAATCTTCTATTCAGCAGAATTCTGTAATGTTCGGCAGAATTCTCTTGAGATCAACAGCATTCTCGTAAATAATGGAGAATTCGTCTGAATTCAGTAGAATTTGTTTGAAATCAACGGAATTCTCTGGGCTTTCGTAAAAATATTACGTAAATTCAGTAGGAGTCTCTTAAATTGTGTATAATTCTTTTAAATTCAACAGAATTCTCTTCAATTCAGTAGAATTCTCTTGAAATATGTCAAATTCTCTTAAATTTGGTTTAATTCTCTTAAATTCAGTAGCATTACCCTAGGTTTGGCAGAATTCTCTTGAATTTAGTAAAGTTATCCTGTTTTCTTTCGAATTCAGCAGAATATTCTTGAAATCAGCAAAATTCTTTCGAATTCAAAAGTGTAGCGTGTAGATTTGATCCACTGCGTGTACAAATTGAATATGCCTACCGCTCTAGAATACAAATAAATGCTAATAATTTACGGGTAATACCACACGTTGGAAAGTCGTTTCTCCCTGCGAATATTGCACAAGGCAAGCGGTAGAAAGACCCCTCTCCATCGAGCAGAGTGGGGAGACGTGTCCACTTCGTTCGTCACTCAGGTCTCAATGCTCGTTTTGACGAAGTCACTTTCCGGTTTGCGCTCCAGAGGAGCGTGCTCGTAGTAGATTTGAAGGTAGTTTAGTGTTAAAATGTCGTCGTATATAGTGCTTTAACTTATTCTTCACAACCTACGGATTAAGTGAGTTTTGTGCATTAGTGAGTTTTGTGTGTCTTCATAAGTGAGGATGTTTATATTTTTGAATTTAATTTAACATCAGAGAATAACAGTAGCCAGATTTATAACATTTGAATCAAAAGCTTTCTTTGAGATTGGTTCGCCTGTCTCCTGGCTCGCCCAAGATTTCTTTTCTGTACATTGCAAAGCTATTCGAATCCACATATTCTTTCTTTCTGCGATGTTCGTTCGCGCGCATTGTTTGAAGATTAACGATTTTACTAATTTTAAAATTTTAAGCAATGGTTCGCAGCTCCGATTCTCTGGCTTACAATCAATGAATTTAAGACTGAGACTTGCCAGGGAATCAGAACAGATTTTTAATTTATTTCAAACATAAACATACTAGAAGATTACTACTTTTAAATCATTCACACCAAAAAGGCATGCCCACAAATTCTAATAATTCTTTGAACTAGATTGCTAATATTTTGTCTTCTCTGTTATAGGAACGAAAATTAATTTAATTTTCAACAACTTCGTGAAAATTCCGTGAATTTGGACTTTGTGGAAATTAGGTTCGTCTTTATTTTAAACCTTAAGCATATTGGAGTCGGAGGGGTTTGAGGATTCCGCCTTCGCGAAACCCAAATAAAAACTTTATACATTTCGCCAAGTTATAGTCTGAAAAAAAATATACCTATCAATATTTGAGAAAATAGTATAAATTATAAGAACAATAAATCGCGAAACGTAACAATGGCGCCCGAATAGGGACCTGAAGGTTAAAGATGAATTTTCAAATTTCAACGTTTTTATTGCGTAATGGGCGTGTCATTAGTAGTAATTAAATTGTGGTGGTAGCGTCTTTTCATTTTGAAATTAGAAACTTAAGCATCTTCTTGTATACATTATCTGAATCATAAAAATCAGGCATGTATACGTGTTTACCATATTAAAAGTCATTCTTGTTATTTCCTTTATTAACTTAAATTATTAAAATGTCGAACAAAGAAATTGTTCCTCCTCAAGTTGCAATTAATAACGAAGCTGACTCGTGCCAATCAGCAATAACATGGAAGGGAATTTTAATAATCCTCCCCATTTTAATATAAGCATTCGGGAATTCAACGCCCAAGATCCTCCTAATAAATTAGGAACTAAGGGTAGCCAGGGAGTATCACAACAAAATTTAAACACGATATTGCCATTTGAAATCGAATCTAAGTTTGATATAAACTCCCATCATCATCCATGAGATGATACCGAATCCGATATAGAGAATGGTTTATGATGTGCAGGTTTGGGAAAACTTAGCCAGAGAATTAAATTCAGTCAAAAAGACCTTAGATAAAGTAATTGAAAAACAGGCATGCGTTGTTGCCACAGTAGAACAAAATAAAACAAAATTATCTGGGCTTGATCGGGGCGTGAATAATTTACAAAAGGTTGTGGAAAGCAGAGTTGAGAGAAAGTTAGCCACAAACATTCAAAACCAAACTGAACAGTGTGAATTCTTGTCGCGGTTGAATGAGGAGCATGTTATAGACATGGATAGACGCGTTGATGATTTACAGCGTGAAACTGAGGACATTCCCTTAACAAATGGGAACCTAATAGTCAATAAAATGTCGAACGAAAGGCATCCAAGAGACTTGAAGAAAAATAATTCTCACTTGCAGAGCACTTTAGAACGAAAGGTGATCCAGTGTGGAAAGATGCCATGGTTGAAAAACCTTTCCGTTCCAAAATTTTCGGGTGATGGTAAGGAAAGGCCAATGCAGTTCCTAAGGGATTTCGAAGTTTACGTCAATGCGGTTGACGTTAGTAAAACGCAGCAGCATTACGTGATTTTGGCTTCCTTGGAAGGCATGACCAAAGATTGGTGGAATCTCATGTCTTCAGACAGAGATAACATCGATGAGAGCCTCATCAGCATTCATTTGATTATGGTAGTAAACATCCACATTTAGATCAAAATAATAGTCCGCGAAACTATAACCAGGGATGAAGGAAACGCGGCAAGGAACGCCAACAATATGGTGACAATCCTAATAACTCTCAAAATCGTAACTGCAACCCAAATTATAATAACTACAACCGAGGTAGAAGTAACCCAGTCCACAACCCTTCTCAACATTATGATCCCCAATCGTCAGCAGAAAATACTAACAGCAATAATCATTCCAGGGTATTACCTACCTCTTCAAATAGCCACATGTCAAATAATTTCGGGATAAAACCCCTATATCTCCACAGGAAAGTCAGAATGTAACTTACCTCGCTTAAAATAACCCAGCAATCAACACCCCTAATCAAAGCGTACGACCCCCAACCAGGGTAATTATCTGCCAAATATTGAAACAGCCAATCTCCAACCCAACCTTCCTAAACCTTCCACTAGCTACCCTCAGAACTCCTTTTATCCTAGCCGAGCGGGAGTTTGAAAATAATGTCAAACCTGACCAAGTTATAGTTTCAAACTCGAGGTCACATGATGAAAATTTTATGTTAAAAGAAATCGCAAGTGTTGAATTTCCTATGAATTTACGGGAAGAATTGTTAGAGAACGAAGGCGGAGTAATTAATAAGAGATTGGACAAATGTCCCGTTATCCAAAAGGAATTTAGAGCATGGATGAGAGCATATGATAATTCCAAAGCGCTTACATTGAGAGTATTGATTATAACAGAACTGGATTCAGATTGCCTCTTCAAACATTGGCATGGGTACTGGGTTCATCCTCCCTATTGATGAAGAGCTGCAAATCTTGCGCGTGATATTGTCCCTTGTCTGACTGTGTGATGGGATCGTGGAGAATAAACGTTCCGGGATGAACAACCAATTTAATTATGAAAGAACCTTCATAAATATGCATAAACTTGGCTATCTTTTTATTTTCTTTGTCGGATTGATCAAACAACTTAATGCGCACAAGATCGCTTTCCTTTAAATTCACAAGTTTATGTATTCTTCTGAACCTTTCAGCTCTTCTTTTTTCCTTTTTGGAGGATTCTTTCTCGTACAAGTTCGATCTTCCGCTCGTGGGGAATATCTTGGGGCTTTGCAGGGAGTTCCAACCATATTCCCAGATGCGGGAAGGTCTGGTTTTGCAGTGGATTTCGATAGTCGTAAATTTAGTAGTTTCATGATGAGTCTCCTTCATACAAGATTCTATGATTTTTACCCATTTCCACCATGAATTGTGTTTGTTCCCAAGAAGAGAGCGGAAGAATCTCGATAATTCACGGTGAATGCGTTCCACCATGCTTCGGGAATGGCGTATAGATAAGAAGATCAGTTGGATGTTCACTTATTCTAGACCATCTATCCGGTTTTTTGAGGTGAATTGGGCCCCGTGATCACAGATGATATTCTCGGATTTCCCAAATTTGGGGATATAATCCTCACGAATTTTAGATAGAGCATTCTTGGTTGGTACGTTTCTCATTTCAGAGAAACAAGTTTGGTTGGCATCCTTCCATTGACAGGAGGGACAGCCAGAAATTCTTTGCCGTATTACCTTAGAAAACTTGGGGTGATGAAAAGTTTCTTTTAACATGCGAAAGCACTTGCGAGGCCCTATATGACCGTACAAGTCGTGACACTCGTCTGTCACGTACTTTACACTTGCAGGGGTTAAAAAAACTTTTTTAAATGTTTATCAACGAAGTATAATAAACCATCTTGAATCACACACGAGGGCTGTTTGATAAGTCAGTGACTTTTCGACTAAAAGATTTTTTTTCGGCAAATGAGCCTTTTACTTCTCAAGATAATCTCCTTTTAGCTCGATACATTTAGTGCAGCGTTTTTCCAATTTTTTTATTCCTTCCAAATAATAGGTTTTCTCAAGGCCCTCAAAGAGTCGTTCGTTTCGGCGATGACCTCTTCATTCGACCCAAACGTCTTACCGCCCGGCCATTTCTTCAGGTTTGGAAACAGAAAATAGTCGCAGGTGGCTAAATGTAGAGAATATGATGGATGATGTAGCAGTTTGTAGCCCAATTAATGGATTTTTGCCATCGTGACTACACACGTGTGCACCCTTGAATTGTCCTGATGGAACAGCACTTTTTTCTTCGACAAATGCGGTCGTTTTTGCTTCAAATAAATATCGAATCTGTCCAAAAGATCTGAATAATATTGGCTGTTGATGCTTTTAGCCTTCTGAAGGTAATTGATGTGAATGATACCGCGTGCATCCCAAAAAACTGTGGCCATGACCTTGTTGGCCGACGGACCCACCTTGGCCTTCGGTGGTGCACGTTCACCCGGAGAAACCCACTTTTCTTATTGTTCTTTGGCCTCTGGTGTGTTGTGGTGGATCCATGTTTCGTCCACGGTTAGGAAACAACGCAAAAACTCGTTCGGATCGCGGATTGCTGAACATCGTCAAACACTTCTTTGAAGTGGGCACACGGTTGCGCTTATGGTCGAATGTGAGCAATCGCGTTTCCTCCTCCCATTCACATATTCTGCACTTTCTATTATCTTCCTTTTCCTAATACTTCCCCTCCCTTATCTCGTTTCCCAATCTGAATCTTGCTATTCTGCTCCATCTTCTCTCTCCCCATCTCTTTTCTAAATACTGTAGTACTCCCTTTTTTTATCATCTCATACCATTTATTAAATTTTAATTCCTCAATCATTCCCCATCTTTCCATTAATTGTCTTTCCTTGTCCCTTTTCTCCAATTCCTCATAGCTTACTCCATTCCCTTTTCCTATATCTCTAGCACTAAAAAACTCCCTCCTTTCTTCCTCCCATCTTTTTAGTTCTACCGCGCTTCCTCTCCTTACCTCTACCTCCTTCAAACACTTTTTCGCTAATTCCCCTCCCTTCCCCTCCCTTAAATTCGTCTCAAATTGCAATGCTCTGTTACCCGCTCTAGTTCTTAATTTATCCCTCTGTGCTTCTTCTCTTACCATATATTCAGGCATCCTCCAGACTACTCCTAGCGTCTTCAATCTCTCCGATAAAACCGTTACATATACTTTATACAATGTTGGCATCAGCGTCACACCCCTATATTTCCAGACTTCATTTGGAATCTCATCTATACCAGGTGCCTTTCCATCTTTCATTATTCCTAACACCTTGACTA